>CAVNYN010220837.1:93148-154769 GCA_963692815.1 Nyctanthes arbor-tristis
GGCCCCCCCCCCCCCCCCCCCCCCCCCCCCCCCCGATACACTTTGCTCTGTTGATCTTCAAATGAAAAGATCTATCTCTCTTTTCATCGGTAACATCAATTAATGCAGAATAGTGGAGATCTAAAGAATTCTTCAAGCTAACAACTAATTAACTAAATCCAGTACTATGTAGACATAAGTTTGCAAATGCTCACATTTGACAAAATAAAGGTTATTATACGGAAAACAATATGATACCGAACATATAATTAAAAAAAAAAATTAGAGCAAACAGTTATCCCAACGATTCTTAGGCAATTAAACTACTAACCTTCTTCCTACGTCTCCAATCTTCAACCCCTTCCTTTATCATTGACGCTAAAATCACCACCAACAACGGAGCAACAGTACTGGGAGCTGAGAAAGGTGCAAGAGGAGTAAAGGAGAGAAAAGCTGCAAGAAGAAAATAAATGTTTGCAACCCTCCTAAACTGCTCTAACAACGACTTGGGAACGAAATTAAGCACCGTGTACTTAGTCGTAGACACGTAATTACTACTGTACTTGAGCTGAAGCTGCTTAGGATTATCAGGATCATTACAGTACACGACCCTCGAGTAACCCTTCTGCCCGATTTGGCTATGCTCATCTCTGAAGATGGAACGTATTAGCGAAAAGGAATATAGCCTGCTGAAAAGTATCCCGCGCTTCCGGTCACCAGTCATTTTCCCCAATTTACTTGTATTCTATTCTCAGTATTCAGTAACTCTGTTCCCAGGAAACCTGGAATGTATAAATAGAAAACAAGTATGCCTGGAATGTTATCAACAAAATCATGCAAAAATGAGCGAAATTTTAAAGCAGAGGTTCACATCAAGTGAGCTTTTCGCTTCGTCCTTGAACCAAAGAAAACTCAAATTCACACAAAATCTGCAAAAGAACTTCAAATGAGACCAGCTTGCCGGCGCTATCAATACACCTATAATCCTAGAATTTCAGAAAACTCATAGCACTTCCGAGTTCCGTCATCCATTGGCTCAGAGTTGGAAACATAAATGTAAAAGTTAAATAAATCCACACATACGAGTCTGTCAGCGAGAGAGACAACAGTAGAAGCGGTTGGTGAACGCGCGAGAATCTTTTGTGTGCGAGGCAGGAGATTATAACCGCATAGAAAACAAACGTTTTGACTTTTGATCGTGTAAATGAGAAAAACTCGTGGGGCTCTCCGATTATTTATCGACAACTTCAAGAAAGCTTAATTTCATAAATCATCCTTAACCTTTGAGTTAAAATTCAACTGGATCCTCAATCTTTTTTTGACCTCTTAGGTCCCCAACGTTTCACAAAATTCACACAATAGGTCCTTTTTATGAATTCCGTCAATATTACTGTTAACTTTTCAATAAAATTACTGTTATACCCCTTAACTTTTTAATTTTAAAAATAAAAAATTTAAAAATGCTAAAAATAAAAGAAAAATCCAAACCCACCCACCCCTACCAAAAACTGGGGGTGAATCCATCCCTATTTGGTCTTTTCATTTTTTTTTAATTTTTGTAATATTTTTAAATATTTTATTTTTAAAATTAAAAAGTTAAGGTATATAACTGTAATTTTATTAGAAAGTTAACAATATTGACGGAATCAATAAAAAATAACCTGTCGTACAGATTTTTAAAAGGTTAAAGACCCAAGAGGTTGAAAAAAAAAAGTTGGGGAACAAGTCGATTCTTAGTTCAAAAATTGAGAACGATCAGTGAAATTAACTGTTTCAAGAAATCCAGTAGATGTCACGAGAAAACTTTTTTTATGTTAGAAATGTCAGGGATAATAAGTTATGATTTTATAAAATCATAGTAATATGAAAAATTAAGGTTATATACTGCAAATTAACCTAAAATAGAGATAAATAAGTGAAAGAAATTGAGTGTCTGAGTTCATTTTTTGCTCCCCATTTTTCTTTTAGATTCTGGTCAAAATGTAGGTAAAAGTCCATTTTTTTTTTCCTTTGGGTGAAGAATAGGTAAAAGGTATCTTAATCGATAAATATCGAGGATAGTCCAACTGTGATAGTTCAAGTACTGCATCCCTTACTGAGATTGTGATCTAGGTTTAATCTATATACCTTTTTTTTTTAAATTCCGTCAATTATATCAAAAAAATAAAATAAAAGAAAACATCGTGATGTAATGAGATTAATGTTAAGATAACAACGGCTCCCCGATCTTTTATTTATAATGTTCTTCTTTTATTCCTGGTGTACTTTGTGTATTCTAGTAATGAATAAAATTTCTTCTTTTAGAAAAATAAAATAACCCACCTCCAACCTACAAAAAACCCAAAACCCACCATGTCCATCCGTTTTATGTAGGGTTGGACAAAATAACCATAAAAAATCGGACCAAACCAAAATCGAGCGGTTTAGTCTGATTTGGTTCAGTTTTTCTAAAATTTGAAATGGTTTTTTTTTTTCAAACGGTTATAGTCATTAAAATCAATAATCATTTAGTTATGGTTTTCGAACGAAAACCAATAACCAAACCATAACAAACTAAGAATTTGATTTCAAATTTATTAACTTAATTTTTTATTTAAATTCTCAAAGTTAAAAGAATAAAGTTATCAAACAATCTCGATTTTTATTAGAAAAATGTAACATAAAACCTAAAATATAGTTGTTGCCCCTACAAAATACATGCTTTTTTTTTTTTTATCTTTAGTCGATAATCTTGAACCATATTTAATTATTTTTTATATAACCATAATTAAACCAAACCAAACCAAAACCGAATAGCTTGGTTTTAATATTACAAAATAACTGAATGATTATTTTTTCAAAAAACCATTGGTTTTGCGGTTTGATTTGATTTTCTAAAAATTGCTACCAAACCAAACTACGCTCAAGCATAGTTTTATGTGCAAATGAATACAAACACCTCGTTACTTTTCAATAAAAATGGTAACAATTAATTAGAAATGCATTTCCAATTTAGAGCACATTCAATGTTAGGAGAAAATGAGAGGAAAATAAAGTAAATGAGGGGTCAAATACCTTTGAGTTTTTCCACTCTGAATTTGTTAAAATTTAAATTTTGAGTAATGTCATTTAGTACCACTGGTGTTTAACATCATACTATGATGACATTAAATGATATAAGTTAAATTAAGTGGGTCATTTATTCATTCATCTAATTTTACCTTATCATTTCATGCCACATTAATTGCCACTTAGACTGATGTCAAACACTATTGATGTTACATAACATTATTCTTAAACTTTTACCCTTTGACACTAATTGGACAAAGTTAGCGATAAAAAATTTGACAAAGTTGACACGTAGCTTGTGCAATTAGTGTTGATGTAAAAGTGATGTGATGTGCTGAAAAACAGAATCGTGCCACCTGTAAATTTTGTTAGACTTTTTATAAATTGTTTTGTCCATGTAGCATAACCTCACACCCCAACACACCTTCGTCTACACGGATCTCACCGATTTTCAAATAAAGATGCTACCAAATCAACATGCATATTTAAAAAGAAGCTACAGGGGAACCGTGTCGTGTATGTCTATAACATAACATGTCGTGTACCACAATAGTGGATACATTACCATTCTCTCCACTCTAAAAAGATTTTCTTCTTTTTCTTTTTTATATGTCTCATATTATATTCTCATTTTCTTTTTAGAGGTATATTAAAATTTTCTTTTTCCTATCATATTTATATTTAATGTTTTTAGAATTAACCACACTAACAATATGATCAACTTAGTTATGTATGAACTAATCAACTTTTCATAAGTAAATAATACATAATCATAGTCATCGAATAATATGACAATTGACAAAAAAGTATTGATTTGACATATTAAATACTTGATATTGTCATAAATAATGTCATACATTGTCCATGACAATGTCAAGTATTAATTTATCTAATCAATATATTTCTCTCTCTTTTTTTTCTTAAATCCCTAATAATAACTTGACAAATATACGATGTTGATATTATTGCATTGTAGAATTTTTTGAATGTAATGTCAATATTTTTTGACACATATACACCTAAGACATTCCACTTTAGCTTTATATTGGAGATGCTCTTATAAAAATTCAATGGGTTAATTTTACTTTTCTAAGTACATTAATCACTTTTACTTAATCTGTGTGAAATTTGAAAGGGAAGTATGTGTGCGACAGTGGGGTATAATTTTTATTTTGTGTATCAATTTTCCAGATAAATACTGTTGCATTTAAACCCTCAACTATTTTTCTTTTAATTCTTAATCTTTTTTTTTTTTTTGCCCTTAGCTTTTATATCATGCTACCTCCGTCTCAAAAAAATAGTCCAATTTTTTTCGTCAGGCTCAAAATGTGATCCAATTTCCCTTTTATTAATTCTCTTATATACCCCTATTTAATGTGCAAATGAATACAAACACCTGCAGATTATAAAAAGTAAAAAATTGCGGTTTGACTTTATTTTTTGACTTTTTGAAAAAAATGAAACTAATGAAATGATGCCGTGTGACAGATTATAATCTAGATTATAACCTGCATAAGTTGCCAAACACCCCTGTAAAGAGAAAGAACCACAACTATCTTCAAGTAAATGCTACAAAATGCTTACCATATTTGAAATGATTAGAATTGAGAGTTATTGTAGAATTTACTTTTTAAGTGATAGGTCTGTTAATTTAAGACTCCTTACAAATAAGCTGACTACTTTTCATCCGATGTCTTGGAGAGATGACATAATCTATTATCATCACCAATCAAGATAGAACAAAATCTAAACAAAGGTGTAATGTTCAACTAATGAATTATGTGTTGTTCGTGACATTTGTCGCTCATATTTCCACAACCATATGTGTTATGAATTTTTTCAACAAATTAGAAGGGTCCTTACCATATCTTGGAGGGACACGCAATGTAGACAATCTCCCACAAAAATAAGATATAGAGTAAAAACTTCCGATCTGAAAAACTGTCAGTCAATAGTTCCAGTTATATTTTCCCCTAAATATGAAGTTTACTCATTAACAATTTGAACGACTTCTCTTTGCCTAGATCTAGAATTTAAGTATTTCTTGTCAATGAGTAGGTTATTGAATTAAATGTAAAGTTAAACAATAGTTGCATATCTTCCATTTAAGGATTGGTGTATAGAAGCTGACGGTTTGATTTAACTAAACTCCAATTTGTTTGTTTGGGCACAAGTATTCCTACATTTGCAGGATGAATTGTTTAAAATTTGAAGGATTAAGCTCTGGTTATCATTGAGCTATGCACTTCTTGATAAATATATATAAAGCAGTGCAAGCTAGGCACTGGAATGATGGTCTTAAAATTTGGAAGAGGTCCAAACAAGCATGAAAAGTGTTGAATTGAAAATAATAGCAGCTAGACAAATGCCGGAAAAGTAAGTACTCATTCATTTTATCAAGTTACTTTTAATTGCTTTGTAATGAAGTATGTTTTCATTATAGATATAGCTGTCTTGTTATTTGGTTTCTCCTAATCGTCATTACAGATTTTGAATCAAGAAGCCATGAAAAAAGAGGGGCACAGAACTATGCCATTGATGATGATGATGATGATGATGATGACGACGACGACGTTGTTGTTGTTGTTTTTTTTTTTTTTTGGTCCCCTTCAAATTATCTGAGTATATATGCTCAAGAAAGCAATTCGTGTGGAAGTGACATCAATGCAATAGTAGTCATATTGGCGTCTCTTTTTGGGCATACTCTATCCGGGTAACCCTCTAATTTGATAGTTGACGCAATTACATTATTGTATAAGCTTATACCAGTTTGCAAATATACGAAATAAAGAATATATAAAATGATGTCGTCATCATCATCTTCTTCATCATTGGAGTCATTAATGGAATAACAGATTCTGTGAGAGATGCAACGATTGCATGCAATATAAGTTGGTCTTGCCTTTTCCAATGAATAAAGGCGGGATTCGGACGAGTAATATTGTTTTCTGTGAGAGTTGCTGAAGGAGTAGAATGAGAGCCGTTGAAAAAACCCAAAAGATCGAGACCATAAACGAGTGACGTGAACTGAAGCTTCCAAGAAAAATAATTTGTAGTGTTTAACCAGAGAGGAAGTTGAGTGGATGCATTAATTTGAACGAGGGGAGTTTGCACAACCTCAGTGGGAGGATGCGGCGAATTGGTGGGGGTAACGGTAGAAGTATCGTCAGTTTGAGACATGATAAACAAGGCGAAGAAGGGGAAAAAAAGAGAGAGTCGTCTAAAGAAAGGGGGATGGATGAGGGGAAATAAGGATGATCGTTAGAGCCTTAATTTGGGCTCTGATACCGTATAAGAGTGAATGCGATACATTTGATTGATCCTTTGCTTGATATTTATAGTACAATACTAGTGGTATACAATAACTCAATTTCTACCTATAGAATATTACTATTGAAATCATATTTAACATTGCATGTATTGCTTTTGTATTTTCAAACGATGTATAAATATTGCTCATTTGTAATTTCATCTTGCAATAATTATATTTTACACGTTTTTCTATCCGCGCACCGCATGAGTGCTTCCGATCTAAAAGAAATAAGACCATCTTTTTAAAACGGAGATAGTATCAATTAATAACCCTTAATATTTAAATAAGGGAAAAAACAAATAGCTTGTTTGGTACTTTTTATTTTTGCAATTTATAAATTCACCTACCATTACTTGACTGTTAATTTGACAACATCTCAACAATCACCACGCATTTCAAATTTCAATTAAATTTGCACCATTCATTTCCACTCATTATAAATTCCCTTTATAAATTGATTTTATAAATCTAACCAAACGGGTCAAAAGATATAAATGTTCATCTCAACATACGCTTATTATAGAAGCGGGAAAAAGCTGACGATAGACCGCGACAACCAGTTAGAAGATTGTTAATAAAATATAAACTCAATAAAAGTGTGAAAAAAGAAAAAAAATTGAGCAGAATGAGACAAATGTACCAACTAGAGTAGACTTCGCAAAATAGCTTGACAAGCCAAGTTCAGCTCATTAGAGCCTGTTCATGCTCGCCGACCGAGCCCGGCCGTCATGTTTGCATCTGCCTTTATTTTCAAAAATTACCAATAAAAAATCAATAATCATCCTAATTGGTGGGCTAGTTGTTAGGCTTATAGGACCCATTCACAACAGCCGCTGACGCAATGATAGTACCAACTGCTAGCACTAGAACAACATTGTTCGTTATTCAACATAACATAAGCATTATTAGCCACTAAACCATTTCTTAATATCCCCCAACGTGAAGTTCTATTCTTGATCAACACATCCATCAGACTGAGGAAAGTGTGAACCCACAACAGTGCTCTCTCATGATGAGTTGAATCCTGAAGAGGAAAAAAAAACGAAATGGTAGAGCTCCCTTCAACTGTTCTACATACAGCATTTTTCTCTCTAATCAAAAAGAAAACTCATCCATACAGTGATTTAGACTCCTTTTCCTAGGCCTTAGTCATATAATTGGTTAGCTACTAATTGTCCAATGTAGATCTCATAAACGATAGTCAAGATCAAATTTAGGGGGTGTTTGATCCTCTTTATAATTTCTCTTTATAATCTCACATTTCACTGATTTGACAACTGATTTGACTACTTTTCATCTATAACCACAAATTTCAAATTTATATTAAATCTACACCACTCATTTCACCTCTTTATAATTTCTCTTTATAATTCAATTCCGATAAATAGCTTCAAACAACCCCTTAGTTAAATTCAAACAAATATTTAAAAGGTCCAAAAATTTTTCAATTTTGCCGTACCATCTTTGGTGCTGGTTGAAACAGCCGGCCAATTGCAATAAGCGTGGAGAGTAAGTACTAAGCTACCATAGGTAATTTCTCAATTACAGTAGAAACGATGCTTTTCAGCATTCCCTGCATAGACACAGAAATTTTTACGTTTTTATCGTGACTGAAAAGAAAGTAAAAATACACTTTCAAGACGAGAGAGAGAGAGAGAGAGAGAGAGAGAGAGAGAGAGAGAGTAAAAATTGCATTGTAAGTATTGCATTTTTGGTCCTTGACTTCTTAAGAGCAACTCCACAACCTTTAAAAAAGAAAAGTTCAGTCCAAAATCTTTGGGAAAAAAGAATCTTTGACCTCTATTATACTAGCACAATCAGTCCTCGATGCTAGAAACAGTCATTAAATTATTTTGTGGCCCTCACACTCAAGCTTTAAAAAGCGGGATTTTGCTTCAACAAACATGGTCTGTATGAAGGAATTTAAGGTGAAAATTGTTTTTGTAAGATCAACAATAATTTGAGCATTCACTATCCTTGGGAACTAATTTGTCCAACTATAATTCTAGACCAATTTGTTGCATGAGCAATAATAAAAATGAATGGGAAATATGTTGCAGTACCACAGAGTGATCCCTGAGACCAAGAGACAGTACTAATCTTTTGGAATATCCAGCAGCACTACAATGCAATAAAGAATGTTAGAATGATATAGCATCAATAAGGGCAGCTCCAAGACACTCTTTAAACATAAGATTCTCTCTATTTTAGAATGCTAAATGCTTCAAAATGTGCTCCAGGAGACTCTTTAAATTGACTTTTCAAAATAAAAAGTAGGATTTGGCTCCCCCAAATTTGGAGAGCCAAGTTCTCTCTCTATTATTTAATGCTTACAAGTTTCGATACACGTTTCTTGGTTTAACAAAACCACATTTGATTCTATTGGCTGTAAAAATTTAAAAATATAGATATTAATTTAAAATGAGAAAATATATTGAATGCTTATTGTGAAACGTAAAATAAAGAGTTTGTTAAAGAATGTTAAATTTTTTTTGAATATGCTCTTTCAAAATAGAGAAACTGCTGGAGATGATCTAAGGCAGACAATCTGAAAAAAATCAGAAAAATATTTGTCAAGCAGAATTTCTATTGAAATGTTTACCTTATGCGTTCAATTAATTGCCGAGCACAAGCCATCTGCATTGGCTGCAAATGGTCATCTTGTAAATAAGTCCGTGTTTTTCTATTGACAAGTTGTTCATTCTTATTTAAGCTAATGGACAGCAACAACTAGGCTCACTGACAACTCGTAGATCTTACCTCATCACGCTTACCAAATGTTACAGAAACATTGAAAGATCGGATGGACTGACATCCCTTCCTCTTTCCTGGAATGAAAATACAACTCTTAGTGCCAGGGTTGCTGCATAGCATACTGAATTGAACTAACTGGGCAAGATATTATATTCAATTTTTTTATTTCTTGCTACAGGACACCATTTAATCCAACTCTACTAATGTCAAGAGAGAGGAATTTCCTAACTAATCCCAGGAAGAGAGGCAATTCAGAGCCTACATGTGCAAAGATCTAACCTCTGGTCCGGGTGACATGCTATAAAAATCTTATCTAGCATATTTTTTCAATGTGCATAAACGTGAGAATCATTTACAAAACACAGCTCAAATGTAACATAAATTGACAAGGAAAAACTCCCAAATCCATCTTACATTAACATCACATAGACTGCCTATATAGGCTGCCATGCTTTTTTTCCTAAATCACAGGGATTCATCATGACAAACATTAGCATACAATTCAGTCTGGATTACCATGCTCTTGAGCTCACACAAGACAGTGGATTAAAAAGCTTGGACATATGTTTGCCTTCCTTGGCAGCAGAAGTTGAATTATAAGCACCTTTTTGATCAGGTATCGAAGTCCAGTGTAAAATACTCACGGTAACAAAGAAAGTAATTTGACAAGTTCACATGCTTTATCATTCAGATCATATCAGACCCGAAGGGAGAAAAAAAGAAAGAAAACAACGCTAAAACTTTTGAACTACTGTTTTTGGATGACTTGGCGGAAACAAACACAATTTTGTAACATTGTTACTTCACTAGAAGCACTGGGTGCAATTTCAAGGGCAGCAAAAGGTGAAACAGAAGATTTCAAGAATCTGAGTAGACTGGCAATGAGAAAGTGCTTACACACGAATACATTCGTGCACAACTTATACATGCTACAATCCTAAGCCGCTGATATACCAGTAAGAGCTTGTCCTTGTATTTTTTTGAGGGACTGTGCTAAATTTCTATCACCCCTGGAGGAAAAGTGACCAGAGTCTGTGAAACTGTCTTTCCCAATTTATTGGTTATAATTTCTTCTCCCAAATCAGATATTATCTCTATTGACCTACAAAGTGTTTTTCTTTAAAAATAGAATAAGATTTTGTGAAAATGAGTGGTTGAGATTTGTGTAGTATAAGTGAATCTTGTCAAATATGTGGATGTAATTGTCTTGACTAGATTTTATTTTTAAATCGAAATGATTTGTGAACACGGGATTAGACATGTGTAGTCAGTGCACATGGCAGACTAAAAAACTTTCCACTTCCTATGTAGAAAGAGCCTCAAAAACTTGTAGACAAAACAGTGGGAAACTGAAGATACAAGCTCCACAGGCAAATATAAATGTTTAAAGGTTTAAAAGTATTCTGTGTATTTCTTTATAATAACACTGCAAGCTGTAATGCAGCAATGCACTGGTTGAAAATTCTCTAGTGAACAGTAGTCTCTTCTATAGGTCGTACGGCCAGAGGCTTCACACTGCAGAGCAATTCGGTTCAGGATGTTAGACTATGGTCTCCCTTGATCCATAAATATTGTTTCAACGGTGAAGTTTCTTTCGAGTTTATTCCATGATCTTGATATAAGGATGAAACTTAAAGAGTTTTTCCCTTTCTACAGTCCGTTAATTATTTTACTGTCCTTTAAGATAAGCCCCATAACAGTACTTGTTTCATAAAGGAATCCCATAATCTTCACTGAAATCTAACTAAATTTAGGCACAAGGCAACAGCAAAGAACTCATGAAATTTCTAAATCAGAAATATATAAATAGCAAAATTGGCCGGCTCAACAAATCTTACCAATATTATTTTCTTGTTCGCCAATTAAAATATCAACAATAATCATCAAGTTCGAACATAATACAATCTAGTCTGATGAATGGAAGTTTCTCACCTGGCATGCAATATTGTCCCCATGCTTCCGATTTGCGTCACAATAACCTAGAATAGATTTAAGATGTTAGAACTGCTTGAAACGATAGATATAGTTCAAATACAAACAGGATCAGAAACTCACAAGGAAGTGATCATCATAGTTGCTAATGACAATATCTGTTTTATTTCCCTGTCATGGCAAGAGCAAACAGAAAACTAGTTAACGAGATCGGAAGGCCAGATAGGAAACGTGATGCGTTTGGATTTAAACCTTTATCCGGATCTACTGTAGCTCCAACACAAAGTATATTACTTTTACTTATTTTAGATCGAAGTATACTCAACAATCAGGCGGTATGCAAATTTGATTTTCCTTATATTCAACCTTGTTGAACTGAAACAGAAAAATTTAACTCCAAATTAAGTTCCCACGCGCACTAATGGAATTTAAATAATCAAATAAACAAATCACCTCGATATCAAGAGAGAAATTGGAATGGCGTACAGGGAAAGAAGGAACTGGAGTATCCATGGCACCGAGATTAGGGTTTCTAGGATTAGGAAGAAAATCAGCTTCGAGCAGCTTGGTCTTTTATTTTTCTCCAAAGCCTGGAGACTCTCTAATATGCGCATTGGCTAATGGTGCGCCACCCTTAAGCGTGGTAAATTTGCCGCTTCTGAGGCAACAAGTGGATAGTTGGAGTGGAGGTCCCGAATCTTTGGGCTCCATAGCACATTGGTCGCCGAACTTAGAGCTTGTTCTCTCTAGACTAGATGAAATGAAAAGTGATTTTTTTGAAATGTATATGGTGCAGGCAGACAAATCAGGGAAATGAGAAAATGAGTGCTCTTCCGATCTTATTAAAATTTGACTTGTTATTTTTTATTTTTTTCAAAGAAATCTAGAGAAAACAAGCATTTGGACTAGCATCCACAATCTTTGTAGACTACCTTCACTTGAGAGACCAAATTAAAAAAAATGATTCTATTCATATCATCACTTAAGATGATTATTATCATCCTATTCTATCATCTCATCTTATATGTGTGTAGTGGTAAGCCAAATAATAAAATGTAGGGCATGTAATTCATATAAATAAAATTTATCAGTTATACCATTTAAATATAATAATAACATAATATTACTCTTGTTAGAACACAAACTTTATCACTTTTCTAATATTCAATTGTGCTTGAGAATTGAGATTTGAGGCATTGCATAACAAGAGAACTATACTTGATAGTACGAAAACGTAATAGCGGAAGAAAGAATTAGAGCAGAATGAGGATTATGAGGTCTTGTTCTAAATTAATTTTTATATAGTTTTGGATGTTAAAAAAAGGGGTCCAGAATCATTCTTTTATTTAATGGGCAATGCTATAAATCCACCACATCTCATGTCTACCTCACATCCACCCCTCTGAATTGCCTATACAATCGAGATAATTTTACGATAATTTGTTTCTAATTTATCATGATATTGATATATAAGCAATTTAATAGGGTGAATCTTAGGTGGACATGAGATATGGTAGACATTTAGTATTATCCTTATTTAATAGATATGTAGTGGATATTAATTTTTTTTTTTTGCAAACCAAATAGAGATTTTCATTATGAGTCAAACGAGGCATCACAAGCTATATTGTTTACAATAAAAGCAGGGGGATTAGAATCCCAACACATATTTAAATGAAAATCAAAAGCTCGCCTAACCAATAAGTGGGCCACTCCTTTTGTCTTTCTCCCAGTTGACACAAGCTGACAATCCACCAGGTTTTGAGTAATCATCTTGATCCGTTCCAGCATAGGGCCTTCGGGGGCTCTAATTTGTGGCTCATGAATAAGACGTGTGACATTATAAGCATCAGATTCAAAGATCACCCGTTGAAAACCCCATTCTCATGCCAACTAAGCTTCTCTTAGAAGTGCTCAACACTCTCTAACATGCGGTGAAAAAGACCCTAGCACCATGTTCGAACATGCCGCCAACAACTTCCCATTATGATCACGGCAAACTACACCCAACCCAATTCATCTCTCACCTCCCGACACTGCCGCATCTACATTGATTTTAACCCAATTCTCTCTCAGCGGTTTTGATCAATCCGTCCTCCTCTCCACTTTCTTTTTCCCATGTACACGTTGGAACTCGACAAGGAATCCTTTTGCCCCAATAAAAACTCCTTCTACTCCGCCTTCCTTCCCTTCCCAAACTGCTTCATTACGAATCTGCCAACATTTCCATAAGACCACCAAAAACCATGCAAACGAAGAAGGATCTAAATCTCGCCAAGCATGTAAAATGAAATCACCGATATGGCCCCCAATAAAATCCCTTACCCGGCCACCAAACACACTATCCAACCAAACTTTATGAACTCGTGCACACCCAATCAGGGCATGGAAATATTCTTCCTCTCCCGCCCTACATCGAGGACGCCTCGCGTCATCGACCATATGGCGTCTCCATAATGCATGCTTTGAAGGTTAAATTTCCCTGAAAATCTTCCATACAAAAAACTTAATTTTACTTGGGATTTGTATATTCCAAAGAGCTTTCCACCATCCCTTTAAACCATTTCCATCGGCGACCTGTGTCTCACTCCAAAGTTGCATCTCAAGGTTATATCCTGATCATATACAGTATTCTCCATTCGCTTCAAAATGCCATGTTATTGTATCTTTTGTATTACTATTACCATATGGCATGGATAATATTAGTTCTCCATCCATTTCATGGAAACATTCTTTAATAATGTTTTCCCTTCACTTCTCATTCTCATCCATCAGTTCCGACATTCGCATCATATAGATCTCCCAAGTTGAAATGATAGGTTTGAAGGAGAACGGCCTAGGAAGCCAAGGGCTAGAGAAAACCAGAGCCTTCTCCCCATTCCCAATCCTCAATCTCATCCCCTTCTTAATAAATTCTTATCCCCACATAATACTGCGCCATAAGTAGGAGCATCATGGTTTACATTCAGCATCCCAAAAGTTTGAGAATCTATAATATTTGGTCTTCAAGATCTCTGCTACCAATGAATTTGGAGAAGTGAGTAACCGCCAGCTTTGTTTAGCCTCCAATGCTCTATTGAATGCTGACAAATCTCTAAACCCCACTTCCCCTTCGAACTTAGATTTACACAGCTTATCCCACGACATCCACCTGGGCCTTTTTTTCTCAGTAGAATCCCCCCACCAAAAAGATGATGCCAGTTTAGTTAATTCACTGCACAATTTACCTAGGAGTCTAAATAAACTCATGGTGTAGTTGGAAATTGATTGAATAACAACCTTGATTAACACCTCTCGGCCCCCGATTGAAAATAGCTTTCGTCTCCACCCCTGCATCTTTTTCCAAACCTTATCTTTTAACCCTCCAAAAACTCTAGTTTTACTCCTACTCATGAAAGCTGGCAAACCTAGATAAGTATAATGAGATCTATTATTGCCCAGTCCAAAGAGCTCAATAATTTGGGACCTCATAGCCTGTTCTGTATTAGGACTAAAAATGATCTGAGATTTGCCTAAGTTCACCTTCTGACCCGACATCCGCTCCTAAAGTTGTAAAATATGCACAATTTCCTGACACTCAGCAATATTAGCCCATCCAAATAGTATACTATCATCAGCAAATAAGAGATGATTGATTTGTGGTCTATATCTGTTACACCTGAAGCCCCCAAGTCTCCCTTCCTTCTCACCCTTCAAGATGAGTTGGGACAAGCCTTCCGCACACAAGAGAAATAGATAGGGGGATAATGGGCATCCTTGTCTCAATCCTCTGGACGGAATCACCTCTCCCATTGGCTTTCCGTTTATTAAAAAGGAAAATTTTACCCAGGAAATACATTTCATGACCAAATTTCTCAAATGTTTTGAAAAGTCCATCTGTTCCATCATTTTAACTACAAAGCTCCACTCCACACGGTCATACACTTTACTCATATCCAGTGTCAGAGCCATCGCCCCATTGCCCCTTCCAGCTCTCCGCCGAAGCGAATGCATAAGCTCGAAAGCACAAATGACATTGTCAGTGATGAACCTCCCAGGAATAAAAGCACTTTGAAAGGGTGAAATAAGACTAGCTAACACACATTTAAGTCTATTGGCTATGGTTTTTGAGACTATTTTATACACAACATTACATAGACTAATAGGTCGATAATCAGTAATACTAGTAGGATTTTTTATTTTAGGATGTAGTGGATATTATAATAATAATGAAACTAGAAATAGGAAAACTAGAAAGGAAATTCCAAGAGGTGTCAAGAAAAGAAATATATTTGAATGCAAAAAAAGAAAAGCAAAGAAAAGAAATATATTAAAAATGAGACTAAATAATATTGTATTGTACCCCTTCTCTGCTCCTCTTTTTTCGCAAGTATATCTTGGACGATACGAGAATAGCAATTTGAATATGTTATAGGTGGATGAAAATTCAAACATATAAGTGCTACAAATACGTATATAAATGACTTGCTTCAAATAATGAAGCAAAAAAAATGTTTTAATAGTCTCACCTTACAGGTTTTTTTATTTTATTTTTTTGAGAAAGTCTCATCTTACAAGTGAACATACCCATTAAATATGGAGAAATTTTTTGCCCCATTTTAGTTAAAATTAAAAAATGTGAAGATGATGAAATACAAAAGGGGTCTTTACACATAATCGAGACTTGCTTTTGGGCTCTTTTTTTTTTTTTTTTTTTTTGATACCTTGTTTTTGGGCTTTTAGAAGTTAATAAAGTCGGTTTAAGATTCACCCCCCGTCGTCCAAAATGCCACCAAAATGAACCGTTGAAGACTCAAAAGCCCCGTCTGAAAATATTGGGGGCCACATTGCTAACAATCCAAAGGCTTGGGGATCTTTGTTGCCATTTATTTACCCTTTAAAGGCAGCCGAGTCGGCGGTAGATTCCAGATTATTCGCACGTGGGGGGGGGAGCAGCCATTTATTTACCCTTTAAAGGCAGCCGAGTCGGCGGTAGTTCCGACAGTGAGTGAGACGGCAACAGAGGGTGAGCCGACTCGGATTATGGTGGCTGTGAACGAGTCGACGATTAAGGGGTATCCTCACGCGTCTATAAGCAGCAGAGGAGCATTCGAGTGGACTCTGAAGAAAATCGTTCGCTCCAATACGTCTGGTTTCAAGCTCCTCTTTCTCCATGTCCAAGTGCCTGATGAAGATGGTTCTTCCTCTGCTCTCACTAGCTCTTAAATTAAGAGCTTGTTTTATCCTATTTATTTGAAGAATTTATAATGAGGAGAGAGGTAGAATGTGCATTGAAAATGTGAAAATGTAAAAAGGTGTGAAATATATAGTTGTAATTGAACAGTTGTCAAATCAAATGTCAAATCAGTGATAGATAAATTTATAAATTGGTGGTAGATAAATTTATAAATTGGGAGAATAAAGGGGATCAAACAAGCTGTAAACAACCGTATTGTGTGGTTCTCTATTAATGTGCATATTATGTGTAACGCGTGTATTTTGTACACGATCATTCTTTAACTTTCGCGCCGCTGATTTTGTATCTGGTGTTCTAAATCGTTGGTTTAGGAATTTTTTGCTCGATTTAACTGTTCCTTATTTTACAAGTTCAGCATGGCAGTAGAGTCATCTAAAACAGTCAGGTTCAACTTTCATCGACACATGTTTACATAAAATTGGGATACACTATAAATTCGTCTTCTAATGGGCAATGAACAAGCAATTTCAGAAGGAGATTTAAATGAATTTAGTCAACAGTCTTTCTGCAATTGTTTAACCTTTATGCATAATGGAGCTACTTTAGTTTAACTGAGATGAACTGGCACATAATTAGCAGTATGAAGTTGGAAATCTGTTGGGAATAATAGGTATCTGACTTTAATATTTTAGAACCCGAGAATGTTCATTTTACAACTAGCTGCAATTGCTTATTTTCTAGGTTCTGATGTTTACATTTTTTATTGTTGGCTTATTATGATAAACTTGAGTTTTGAAATTAAAATATCTTGGATTTGTATGTATCTTATGTTGTACATTTTTGAGATCAAGGTAACTTCCTCAGATGAGGTTGTGGTATAGCCTTATTAGTTTTTAATGGCCAGAACAAGTAAAAAAACAACTTTGAATATATTTCCATGTTCTATCTCATTATACAAGTGACATGGAGCAGTGATCATCTAGATGAATTCTTTGTGGTGCATATCTAGAGGGATAGTTCGTTGTTACGTCTATTAGATATGATGTCTTCTTATATGTAGATATGGTTGGAAGAAAAAATTGTGTCAGGCTTATCGTAGCTTTTGAATATATATATATATATATATATATTTGACATCTTAGTAGTTCATATTGGTGAGAGCTGAGAAGTGATTTGGTTATACAGATTTCTTATATTGCAATCATTATATGCTCCGTGATGCAAACATAGCTGGAGCATACTTGAGATGTTGCTATGTTTCTTAAATCATTTCTATATATATTATATATAAAAGAATAAGGCAATTGCACCAGAAAAATTCATAGCTATACCAGCAGATCCTCCTTTTGGATAAATTCATTGACACCTGGAATCTCTGTCTGGCGCTTGAAATATCTTGGGCCTCATTCACCTTCTTAGACTTGTCATCCTGCTTCAACTGGAAGCTGAGAAATGTGAAACCTTGTAGCTTCTATTACTCTCTCAATTGTGATTGTGAGATGTCTTCAAATTTCTCTTGGATTAAATTTGGACGCACTTTATGCCTTTCCTTATCTTCTTTAGCCCAATGTTGGATTTTGATCTAGATAAATGTCACTACAAGAAAAGTAACATTGAGTTTCTATTCCATCATATTCCTCTTAGGTTTTGATGACATGGATGGTATATTTGCATCTCCTGCTGATTTTGCCAGCATGAAGCACCGGGACAAGTTAAGGGGACTTCACCTGTTGGAATACTTTGTCCAGCATTGCCATGATATTGGGGTAACCATCAATTGTTACAAAGCTGCTACCCCCATACTCCCCCCCATTTCATGCTTTTTCTCTGCCACTTGTATTTCTTTCCATTTATTGGGCTACTCTGATGGAGAATAATTTCAGAACATAACTAACAATACAGTTCCCACCCCGTACTAATTTGTTTGCAGGTTGCCTGTGAAGCATGGCTTAAGAAAGGTGATCCAAAAGAAGTCATCTGCCGTGAGGTAAACCGTGTCCGACCAGATTTTCTAGTTGTTGGAAGTAGGGGCCTTGGTCCTTTCCAAAGGTATGTAAAGTTTGTCGCATTCATATTTTCAATTTCATATTTCCTTTGTAGGCTTACATTATGTTCCAACAGTAACTAAACTTTGAGAGATAGTAATATTTTCTTTTGGCTCCTCACTTATTTTAACCCACAACTTCTTTTGCAGGGTTTTTGTGGGAACTGTGAGTGAATTCTGCGTAAAGCATGCTGAATGCCCTGTCATTACAATCAAGAGGAGTCCATCCGAGACTCCTCAAGATCCTGTTGATGATTGATTTGTTAATACACTATTACATCTTCTTATTAACAACCCTATTATATCTTCTGCCATCTTCATAGTCGCGTGGTTTTTTGGTCGGCGGATCTTGTTGCAATCCTCCTTCACCATTAATATCTTGTATTCTTTTAAGCCTTTGGAGGGTGGAATCTCGACACGGAATTTGAATGATTTTACCCGCATTAAGTTTGTAGCTATTGGTTGTGTTTTTACAGTGATCGTTTATGCTTTTGTTGAATAAAGATGTATGTGTTGGTAATAAAATCGGATGATGTGTTGCGGATCAAGTCCTTGTTTTCCTGTAAATATTACTTTGAAGAACCTTCAAAACTCTCTCTCGCTCTCTCTCTCATACGTTGCGGATCAAGTCCTTGTTTTCCTGTAAAGATTACTTTGAAGATCCTTCAAAACTCTCTCTCTCTCTCTCTCTCTCACGGAGTTTCAGCCACTCATTTTTACATCGCATAACTCTGGTAAGACTAATTTCCAGAACTCAGTACGGTGACTTGATTACATGAGTACTAAATTATACTGGCTTATCTGCCCTTGAAAATGAATTTCAAAGACGTATATGCAATTATAGTGAAATTTCAGTGACCAATGGCTTCTCGTCCCTCATTTTCTATGGAGTAAAATGGCTATATAAGGGAGTCTGATTACCAATTACAAAATGTCACATGTGAAATTATATATGGTTTATGAAATCACATTTAGTTTTCTGATTTGACTGCATGTGATTAGTAATTGGCATAGGGTTGCTCCACTTCCGGCTTGTTCCTTTTTTATTCCAGTTTTGGAATTATTTTTCTATATTGCATTTTAAGTTAATTTGAGGAAAAAAATTAGTTTTTCTTCTTTATTTCAGAGTTGGTATCTCCTTTCATTTGAGTGGCAGGCTATCCTACACGGGGCTGTCAAGGGGTAGCCCCCATGTGCCTGGGCCCAGGCACATGAGGGCTACCCAATGGTAGCCCCCCATATCACCCGTCTGGCGGGCTATTCTGCCAGACTGGTGGGAGGAGATCATTTTCACTTTATTTCAATCTTTACAATTTTTTATACTGAAAATATTTGAAAGAACATTACATTGCTCTGTATTTTTTTTTACAAAATTTTTTCTTCTCATTTCTATGTTTTTGTCTTTTTGATAATAATGTCAAAGTCGTCAAAGTAAACAAGTTTTCAATTTTCAGTGTTAGAAGAGCCAATAGATTGACGTAATTGTTACAAGCTGTGTTACTTGCAAGTTTGGTTGTCTTATTACTCAAATTAAAGTCTAGCAACATGATCTCAACTATGGTAAACTCAGTGACAGATCGCAAAATTTACCCATCTAATATTAAGAACTTCAATAGCATTGGTAAGTTATCAGTGTTCTAAAAAGTATGAAACATAGTCAAATCATGAATCTATGAGTGTTTAAGCGCATCAATACGTAACAAACTACGATCAATGCATGATAAAGCGTAAAACGAGAAATCTAAATTTCAAGTGTAAACATGCTTAGGTGTACGCCAATAAGAGCTTTTTAGAACATAGAATAGTTGTTGTGATGAGTAGGCTAAATCATTGATTTACGGCCCTTTGAATTGTTAATATATAAAACACTAGCGTTCAGATCTTTTATTTATTTATATATATATATATATATATAATGCTGTAAATACACTTCATCTCATATCCACCTAATATATACTCCCATAGATTTATTTATATATCGCGATAATTTCAGATAATTTGTTTCTAATTTATCATTATGTAAACAAGTCAAAGGGATCGATGTGAAGTGGACTATCAAGGCAAAATTTTGCACATTACAGCAGAGCCCATATAGAAACGAAACCAAGTGGGCGAGAAAATTATAGCCCGCGGCGACCATTGACTGCCACAAGGCTGCTCTACCGGAGCTGATCAATTGATGATATGCGGAGATGATCTTGCAGAAAATAAACATACTAACTACAAAAGTGATCCAAGATATCCAAAAGCAATATTGTCTTAAAGAAACACCCATTAAGACTGTAATCTGAGCAGCAGAATCACCAATGTTCCTATACTATCAGTTTCTGCTATTTCTGGTGTGTTGATTTTCCTCCTACTATACAGCAACCATTAAGAGCAACATTTGGAGCAGACTATGTAAATGACGAAAATCCTAGATAAATAAAAGGGGAGATCGCAGAAATTTGTCTCTAAGATGTAACAGTTTCAGTTATGGTTTTTACCTTGTCCACCGTTGTTCCAACCTTTTCCAAGAGGTGTTTCATCTCATCCTTCAGGCTTGACTTGTTGGGTGAAAATTTATCTCCGCAATTTTCCAACATGCTTGTCATAGCTTCAAGTTTCTGCTTGATGAAGCCCATGTCTGAAATCACATCATTTCCTAGTTGTGAAGAGGTGGATTTCTCAGGGGTTGTTGAAGAATTCAGGAGCCTACAATTCAGAATAGCAGAACCAAACAGGCCTACTGCTGATGATCTTAAGGCTTCTTCTGCATCTGAATTATTTATATACACAACTTGAATGGAGTTTTTATCTGTCTCCACTTTTGTTTCTTTTTCATTCAGACTCCCAAACTTGCCGAACATTCTAACGATATCATCTTTTGATGGCAAAGTAAATCCAGGTGAAAATGTTAAAACAAGAGAAGACGATGGAGCTCGTCCATCAATTTCTTCATTACCCATTTTTATCCCAGAAACTTGGGCAGTTGTATTGGGCTTAATTGTATTGGAAGTTACTTCGTCAATCTCCTTGTTCCCTGCTCCGTGTACTCCGGGCACAGGTGTTTTGGTTTTCATTTTAGTGAGGTCGTTTCCATGATTCTCTGATTCGGAGTGCAGTATCTTTCGTTCCTTACCTTGTTGTTTATGAAATTCTTCACCACTGGATCCCTCTAAATGGATTGAGTCCCTGAATGCTGAAAAAAATCTGCGGACTATATCAAG
Source organism: Nyctanthes arbor-tristis (assembly GCA_963692815.1). Lineage (NCBI taxonomy): Eukaryota > Viridiplantae > Streptophyta > Magnoliopsida > Lamiales > Oleaceae > Nyctanthes > Nyctanthes arbor-tristis. Next base: position 114,604 of record CAVNYN010220837.1, read on the forward strand.
GGATCCCTCCTTGCTCAAGTAAAGAGGATCAACTGCAGCAGATTGAACTTTTGACAACACTCCATTACCTGATGCACCAACATTTACTGTATCAAAAATCTTCTTTAGAGCATTCTCATCATGTTCATAACTTGTATCATGAGATGAATCAACTCCATTTTGCTGTCTGCTAGGAATTACTTCTGCAGATACAGGATGGGGACTTGAAGGAGATGGAATAAGTTCTCCAGCAGCCTTTGTCATTCGCTCTCCCACCCGAGCTATCTTGACGATTTTCTCCGATTCAATTTCTGACTCTCTTTTTGATTTTGAGTTTCCTGAACTCTTTTTAACAATTGTGTAAGGAGGAGATAGATACTTGCTCTTCTTCCTTTCTCTAGGTGTGGATGCCATCTCAGGTTCCCCATTAACTTCTTCCCCGACGATAGTGTCAACAGCAGAAACTTCATTTCCCATCAAAGTGCTCAACACAGGGGCACTATTTGTCTTTTCAACACTTCCTGCATTTAAAACTTTATTCTCTCTCTCCGTAATTTCAGAGCATCCAGAAATCCAACCTTTCCTCTTTCCACTCCTCCTTGTCGAACCAGCATCATGACTGCCACTATTCTCTCCATCAGTACCTTTATTCTTCTTCTTTGTTGTGGATGTAGATTTCACAAGATCTGTTTCATCTTTGTTCGCAGTTCTCTTATTGTTGAGTTTAATTTCAGTGGTTTCTCCTAGAAGCTCTGCAACACTTTTTTGCTTCCTTTTACGATAGATCTTATCCCCTAAAGGTTCCCGGGAGTGCCGCATACCTGCAGTGGGGGAGGAGTTCCAGTCATCATCAAGTGGACCTAATTTCCGGCCTTCAACTGCACCATTAAAATCATTAGCAATGACCCCTCTAATTTGACTGGAGTCTTCAAGACCTTCAATTTGACGGGCTTCACGATATACAGGCAATTGGTGACCTCCTTTCAAACGATAGTAGGAAGAGAGCCAACTCTTCAACACTGCACGGTCAAGTGAGCTGCCAATCGAAACAGGATCTTGTGCAAAATTCTTTACTTTTGCAAGTACTTCAGCTGGTTCATATATAGGAACTGAAAGGCGTCTAATATCTACCTCTGGCCTGAGAACTTCTGGTTTCAGCCCAGCATTCACCAGCAATGGTGGGTCAAGGCCAACTTTGTTGTCCTTTGATATACATTTGCAAGTCATCTTCGACTCCAACACCCTACCAATCTCATCAGTAGACCTCTGTACCGCATTGAGAAAGCTATTAGAGCTACTTTCTTGTGACATTTCCTCAAAATAGTCTGCAAAAGGTATAAGCTGTGCCGGCAAGCACCAAGAACAAGAACCATCCCCGAAGAAGGCAACCAGGAGGCAACCGCTCTGAGAATACTTCATAGCAAAATCTGAAGCGTCCTTGGCATCATAAATTTGTCCAGGCCACCAAGGATGACTCCTAATTTTACCCCACACAAAATCTCCAACACGAAAACCATGCTCCTGTTTTCCTGCCAATTCACCATTCTCCTCTTCTTTATGATCTCCACTTGTGATTTCTAGTACACAGGTAATATTTAAGCCTTCCCCATTCTCTGTGAAAGAGCCTTTGTCACCATTGGTTTTAGAAGATTTCTTAGTCCCCTCAGCAGCATCCAAAGAACCAAGAACGTCTACTATAAGATTTATTCCACTCCGATCACACTCTTCCTCTCGGCGCAACACACTCTTATCATCACTGGATGTAAGTTTTACATGCTCAGCCAATTTTCCTTTATTTTCTTCAACAGTTGAGTAATTTTGCAGCCGACCCTCACCCCTAGAAGTAGTCTCCACAATTTTTTCAGTCCTCTTAGTGGCTGCAAAAAAAGAATGAGCACCACTTCCACCAACTTCATTCATCTCAGAAACATCAACCCCATTGTCTCCCAGTTCCATATGAGAAACGCCCGTGACATCACGTTTCTCAACCTCTTTACCACCATAGTCGCCTAGCAGTTTTGTTGCAGCAACAAGCTCTTCAAGAGAGATCGGAATCTGATCCATAAAGAAAATGAGGAAAGACCCCTAAAATAATAAAAATAACTACAAAAACAAAACAAACTATATAAAACAATAGTAACTGGCGATAAACCAAAAATTCTTCTGGGTACCCTACAACAAGCCCAAATAGACAGATACTGTTATACATGTGTGCTGCAATATATATACATATAAACACATGTACAACTCCTTCTATATAAAATTCATTTACTGAACTCAAAAACACTAATACATCAAAAAATACTGAAGCAAAACCGAGCTAAGTACCTGAAGAACAGAAAGGAATCTTATCTTTTGACGGAAACTTCACGCTATCTTCTTCCTCCTCCCGAAAGCCCTTCCGTAAACGAAAGCGAATGTATTTCCACAGCTAATAGCTAACAGGAGAAAATCATTACAATTAGGGTTTCACACTTTCACTAATGAATTGAAAATTTGCAGAAATCAATTTTTTGGGATAATTTTTCTTAAAAGAAAAAGTAATTATTAGAGGAAATAAATGCTCGAAGACAGTAGGATGTAGGCTTCAGGCGGTGACTATGCTTTTTTTCCTTTTTCTTTTTCTTTTTCTTTCCTTTTTTTTTTTTTGAAAATGAAAGAGAAAATAGGAAATGATTCCTTGAAATTGGAAAGAAAGCACAAAATGACTTTAAATTCCCTCCGTGCGTTTTATACGTATTTATTTATTTAGTAATGAAGAGTATAATAATATTTGCTTATATATGCTTTAAAAAGAATCAAATAACATTTTTTCACAAGTTACTTTTTTTAGTTCAAGTTATTATGTTTTTCTAAAAAAAGGCTTCAAATACTTTTTTTTTTTAAATAACTTTCAGTACTTTCTAAAGAATTGACATGTTCCTTTCAAAATAATAATGATGATGATGATAATAATAATAATAAAATAATTGGATCGTATATAAATAATAAAAGAATTGACTTATCTGTTCAAAAAAAATAAATAAACAAATAAATATAAATAAAAGACTTGACTCGTAATTTGAGCGGCAATTGTGAAGAAATTTTGTACCGCCGGCCATTGTACAATAAGCTAACAATTAAAATGTTAAAAAGAAAAAAATAAATAAGTTTTAAAATTGTAAATAATACATGATCTTTGCTCAGAAAAAAAAAGTAAATACATGTTCACGTGGAATAATTAAACATTTATGTTTGGATGCTCAAATTTTTAAATAGGAGACTTGAGTTTGAACTACAATCACCACTCATGATTTCCCTCCACCCTCCTATTTCCCTCTTGTATTAAAAAAAATTAAAATGGAACAATAAAAAGAAGTTACCTAATTGGGACTCAAGATAATAATACTTTTTTTTGGCTAGTTAATGATAATACCTTTATATTACAAGAAATTTTAGGGGAAGATAATTGAATCATTAATCAAAGGTGTGAAACTTCAATAAAATACTATCAGAAGACATGAATCTGGACAAGTTAATATAATACTTAAAATATCAAATGCCAAAGTGAATTTATGAAAATAAGTTTTTCAATCATTGTTTTTAAAGGAGTCATTTTCGTTAACATTGGAGCCGTCCGTTCATATCCATCGATTCAATCCGACGGTCTTGAAACTTGGAGGTCCATGGAACCCGTTCAAGCAGAAAAACCTGACTAGCTATAAGTTATAACCAGCTCGGCTCACTGTCAATTTGGTTAGACCGGGCTTTTAACTGCTACAACGCTCCTCCATAGAGTGAGGAATGCTGGTCAGCCGGTCTCAACATGCATGATACATCAGATACGAAAGATACACTGAAAATAATAGCAAGCGTGTTAAGATAACGCTTAGGAGTCACTTTATGCTTGAATACGAATATTACAATGTAACGACAAGGTGTATATCCCGTTCTAGAGAAACGTGACATGCCTGCCCCGCAGCATACAATGTATGAAATGTAAACATTTTCCTAGGTTCTCACCATCTCCTTCGTTTCCTGCCATACCAATATGCAAAGATTGCTATGGATGCTGCCATGAAGACTCCAGCAGTTGCGTGCAAAGCATATACAGGTTTCTCCATTACTAGCCCTGAACCACCAGCATCGAGAGGCTGTGATGATTTTGATTTCTGACTCAAAGACAAGGCAAAGCCCAACCCCTGCTTCTCGAGGTCAGCTAAGTCTTCGATTGCTGGTTTGAGCCTCGTGGCATGGGATATGGCCTCGTATTGTTCTTTAGTTCCACCCTCGAGGAAAGACCCAACGAGGTGACCCTTGTTTATCCAGTATGCCCCGAAGGAATTCCCTGAGAAATCCCCAAAATGGACAGCTTCCCCAGCATTATCCCCATAGAACTGCCAAGACAGTGTGAAGACTCTGGAGTAGAAGAATGGCAGGGAGTTGAATTCACCAGTCTTGTCCGCTTCCATAATGGCAGCAACAGCATGCCTTGCCGACTTTCGTGCGGAATCCACATGCTCGAGCCTCCGAGTTTCTCCAAATATTTTAACGGGAAAAGAAGCAACATCTCCAACAGCATAGACCGAGTTGTTGCTTGATTGCATTTTTCCATTCACTTTGATTCCTGCTTTATCCATGGTTAGTTGGCCTTCAAAGAGACTTGTGTTTGGACGGATGCCAATCCCGACCACCACCATATCAGCTGGAAGCTTATTACCATCCCTAAGATTAATGGCAGTGACCTGTAAAGTAGTTGGTTAGTCCAACCCATGCAATCAACAAGAGTCTAGTCACAAAATCAAATTACTAGCAGCTTGGAATATTGTATAGCTCTCTTAAAAGGCAACATCCATTTGACTCTCTCAAATTTGAAGAAGCACAAGCAGGACCCACGATAAAAAGTCATTATTCCAATAGCAAACTTCGTATTGCAAAATCATGAATCTGTCCATATAATAATAGGAAAATGCTTCTTTGCCTTGTCCCATTACTTGTTTGTTCACTTGGTGTACAAATGTGACTTTTTTGCCCATGAAATGTCCCACCTTGTTTTGATATTTTAATGGCAAAAAGATACATTTGCACACACCAAGTCACCCAACAAGTAACTGGGCAAAGGAAAGTAGCACATCTCATAATAATAATGAATCTGAAAGGGCTGTACTGAGTTGACTTGTGTTAGCAAGCAAACCTCTGTGGCTTACAGTAACATAGCAAACCTCTGTGTCTTACCGTAACATAGTATTCGGAGACAAAAATTCATGTTACAGTAATGGAATATGTAGAATATTCAGAGACGAATATTTCACCCATATTGCTATATCACCAAGCCGCTTGTGAGAAATTTGATACTATTCAATTTCGGTCAGTAAGTTGAAAACACATTACCTTCCCATCAGAATTGAAATCAAATGATGACAACATTGTTCCTTTGGTAAAGTTCACTCCTTTTGACTTGTAAAATTCTTCATAATAAGTAGCAATCTTGGGTGTAAATAAACGGGCCACTACAAAAAACAAAACGATAAAGAATGTGCAGCAAATGTTAATGAAGATAACCTCCATAAATCACAAGCCAAATGTAAAAGAGATTATTTAATCATAAATGTAACAGCCTATGCGAAGCCAAATGTTTGAGCCGTGTCCAACAGTGCATGTACACAGAATTCGACCATGGGGGATAAAACCATGGACAAGATTTCAGTTTCTTGTGCTTATATATTCTCCATTCTTGCCTAATATCTTATCAAATATGCAATTATTGTATTAACCCTTGCTTTGTTTACTGATCAAAGAAATGAGCCATTACAGAAAAGAAGTCGTACTACTGAAATGGCAGCATCTATTTTCCAAAACAAGCTCAAGATTTGCACTGTCCTGATATTTTTACCACATACTAGAGCTTCCAATCAAACAACAGTTATATTATTATAAAAAATGTATCCATTTATTTTCCAACTATATATTCAACCGACACAGTGGAATATAACACACTACAACGTGATATGCGGTAAATCAGCATTTACACTAAAACTAAATTGGATAAAAAGAAACTTACTGCAATGCAACTCAGGGAAAACCATTGTGACGTTTAATTTGTTTATCACTAAAGATGCAGCGCATTCCATTCCTATATATCCACCACCAATGACAACTGCATTTCCACCACTACAGGATTTCATCACATCTACAAGTTTGTTTGCATCAGACAAATCTCGTAAATAACAAATATTATCTGCATCTAATCCAGTCACTCCGAACTCTTCAAGCTTCAAGGCCTATAAAGGACACATGGTAATCAATCTGAATAAAAAACATTTGCTGATTTTAACAAACCAGTTATGTAACTTCTGCATGAAAATAAAAATAACATTTCGTTCATCGCTTTTATATTAACAAAAACAAATTCCGTTGCCGTACATACATTCCAATAAAGTCCCACGGTGAATATTGAAATTTAAATGTTCATGCAGTTGTGCAAAGCTACAGACTCCTCACTCCTCAGATCATCTTAACAGTTTTGAGATCAGGGAAGCAACCAAAGAGATGAACTGGGAGAAGTTATTGATCTACTTCCAAAAGTAGCACTCTTATTTTAGCAATATTAGATAAGGCAGCATACATAACCATTAATGCTAAGGCACGAGGCACATTCGGACATCTATTCCTTTTCTTGTCTTTTCAGGTCAATTTGTTGACTTCTTTTCCACCAATTTATCAAGTGGCAATGAGATAAATAGCCCACATATGCAATATAGGTATCAAAAACAGAGGAAAAGATGAGCTTCAATACCCGAGCACCTGTTGCAACAATAAGAAATTTATAGCTTATTGTTTCTCCCGTTGCAGTTAGAAGTGTCTTCCGCTTCACATCAGCAGACTTAACTCGAGTTCCGAGAATCAATTCAATGCCTAATCATTACAGTTGAAGAAAGTGATTAGTACAGAATCCCACTTATTGATGTGGTATCTTGGACACTTACTAGCAATCTCAAAATAATTTAGGATCAAGGGAAGATCTTAGTTAGTGTTGAAGCTGGCCCCAAGAAATCTAATTTTCTATGAGTTTTAGAAGTAAGTGCCAAGCTAACAAAGAATGTACCAATTAGAAAGAAACTTTGTCTTGAGGAAGGACCAAACGCAGAAGCTATCCTCTGAAGGAGTTCATTCCCTCAACTCCCAAATGTAGTGATAGAAACACAAAAATTTTGCTATCTAAATTTGTTCAGCTAGTCCTACTCCCTGGATGGCAAGCCATTGCTTCATTTACAATGCATGGAAGCGGATTAACGATGTAATTCCAAAATCAATTTCCTAGAAACTATTTCAATCTTGGTTGGTTGCACCCTGCAAACAACACGAATCCATAAAATTAAAAATATTACACAGTTTCACGGTCTTAAATCGTCTTTCTTCTATCTATATGACACATTTCCAATGAAGATATATACAAGCATTAAATTTTCTTATTGAAATAAACTGTGTTAGGTATTGAGAACCATAGTCACACTAATTAAGTGAACCATTAAAATGAATAATATACCGCCAGAAGAGCATCTAATACTTCAATAACACTATTATCATATATAAATGCTGCTTAGTCTCAAAAAATCTTACATTAATAATATAAACACCATTAGTGACCATGGGACATAGAACTGTTGGCATCAAGAAGACAGAGTAGAAGGATGAAAAACATAACAATGGAAAGAAAATTTAGAGCTTGTTCTAGGGAGCTTTATTTATCAAAAGTTAGTAAACAAGTCAAACTTCAATACTAACAACATATTCTCCATAAAAACAAATTTTCACACTTTCCAATAATCTTTCTTTACATCCCACCAAAATTCTCCGAAAAAATGAACTTTCAAAAATCAATTCTAGATAAGAGCGTCGTCTAGAACAAGATCTAAGATGAACCCCTAGTGAGGTTATTATAGCACAACACACGTGCGTTATGATAAATGAGCATTGACTATTCGCATAACCTAACTGGATAAATACTGAAGTGCAAAAATGAGGTATAATTACCATGTTCTTTGTACCATTTTGGAGTTAATTTTTCCTGGTTGGAACCTACACAACAGTGAAACGAAGGGAGGCGTGCAGCACCTGCACATGCCAAGAACAGGTTGTAGTTAAGATGCATACTGCACTAAGGAATAATAACTTATCCATGTCTGTTTTACCTTTAACCGTTTCTTGAAGGAAAAATATTAGACCTAGAACCAAGAAATTTCTCTCTAATGTAGGAACTAAAATCAAAAGATCTCTAAATCTGCACTATGAAGCACCATCAATATAGCATAACAATGTCTTATGTACGTGGAATGTTGGATACAAGAGATAAAATAATAAATAGAGGTGAGTAAACTAATGCTTCGCTTCTTCCCAAACTGAAGTCATTTCTCAAAAGCTTGATAGTATTGTTCTCACGTAAGAATAAAGAGTATTCACTATGACCAGAGGTGGGAAGAAGGAAAGAATACCTTCTGGAAGTAAATAACCTTTGCTTAATGCAGGCCTTTCATAGGGTGCAACCTAGAAAAAATATACAAGATTCAACATCCTCTATAAGCTCTTTGGTAAATAGGGTACATGAATAATCAAAACATTAGCAGATAAAATAAATATCAAACAGATTATATGTTTCGTAATGCAATAATTTTTTCTATGTATTTTGATTTTGCAGTAAGAAGCTCAAGATTGAACACAAAGAGGGTATAGCGATATTAACTTTCAAAAATTTACTTGTTGCCATCAAAGTTATATCTTAATGCAGGTTGAACACAGGTGGCACCAAAATTCAGAATCTAAACCAGTCAATTGGATCCCTATTGACCAACAATTTCCATCAATTTTAATCATGAAAAGCTCAAGCCTCTCCTACATGATAAGAATTGTTTGCAATTTTAGATTTATTTTTTATTCTTTCCTAATTCATTTTCTTGCTTTAACTCTTTGCCACCAAAATAACCTCATAATATGCACTTCACATGCATTGTAATAGACTAATATCTGCAATGGAAGAATCCCTCAGTAGAGACCCCAGTGCTAAAAGCAACAATAAAAATTGGTTTGCTTAACTTCCATGCTCTTGTTCCCTAAATCTATCTTATAGTTTCCAAAGAGTTCGAACGAGTTAACAATTCCATATATCTAACTACTTGTGGGATATCAGAAGTTATGCAAGCATGTTAATCAAGAATCCTAGGAAACTGGAATGACAAAGCTGCAAGATGGAGAGGATTCAAGGGTTATATTGTATTTGGGAAAAATTGTCAAATTTAAACTTCAATGTATATTCTAATCTGAATGCTCAGTTCCCAATTCTATCCTATAACCGATGTTATAAATATCTGATACCAGGAAACCTTATTATAGTCTCCATATCAAGAATATTCACAACTATTTAGTCAACACTGCAAAAATTTTAAAAACATGGAAAATTTACCAAAGTGGATCAGATATCATTAAAGTGAAGAAGGAAAAAGAAACAGAGGTTAGTCTATTCTCATGTCCACACCAAAGATGAAATTTATCATAAGACCCCAAAAGTTAATAAATCTTGAACGATCTTAAAACGATAAATCTTATCCATTCTTTATGCCAAACAACCAGCGCTTTGAAACTGGAATTGGATAATAAGAAAACTAAAGTTCAGATCTTTCCTCTAATTTCCAGTTTGAAGCTTAAAATTCCATGAAATTTAACAGTTGACTAGCATCCTCAAGTTTTCCAATAAACACTATATAACATGATCAATAAACATAAAAAACTCCAAAGTAATAGCCAAATAAATGAAATAACCATCAAAACGCATAAAATACATGTAAACGGTTACCATGTTAAAGGTCAAAGTTTCAAGTTGCTAATTCCTTCAATATATGACAATAACAAGAAGCTAGCCACAGTTTTTAAGATAGAACACTAACTCAAAACCAATCAATTTGATACGTAAGCTGAAGCAAGCACGTAAATTCTAGGAGAAAAACGATATAGCAAATGAACTACAAAAAACAATAAACAAACAAATAAAGAAAAATATGTTCGACCTTTTAAGATGAAATTCGATAACAAAAATCAACAATAACACATACGTAGACATGCATAAACGTATACAGATATTGGTGACAGAGGGAGAGAAATATACAGGTTCTTCAGAGATGATGCAGAGTTCTCCATGAGAGAGGCCTCTCTTGACAAACTCATGGGCTGCATAACCGGCAGCGACTCCTCCTCCCACTATTACATATACAAATGCTCTTCCCATTTGATGAACACCCCAACCGCCAATGGCTCAGCCTCGCTGCACATATATATCTACTTTTCTCTCTCTAATATTTCTTCATTCCTCGAGAATTGGGCCAGCACCGCTGACCCCAAAAAACCTACCTCTCTGAAAATGATTTTCTTTTTTTTTTTTTTTTTTCTCTTCTCCCCCTTTATGGATATTGAAGAAATTATTCAACAAATGGGGAACATGGATTTTCAATTCATTATCCTGTGATGTAATAAGAAAATTATTTCTCGGATATTTAAATTTAAATGGCTGTTTGAATCTATTTATTTAAATTAAATTATAATAAGAAATTATAATAAGGTGAAATAAATAGTGTAGATTTAATAAAAGTTTAAAATTTGTAGTTATAAATAAATAGTGGTCAAATCGTGTGTTTGAATAAAGAGAATCAAACACCTACTAAGAGCTTGTTTGATGCATTTTATTTTACCAATTTATAATTAAGTTAATTACACTTAACGTCCACAACCTTTTAACTTTTTATCAATTACGTCCCTAACTTTTAATTTTTCATTTTTTCGTCCCCAACTTTTAGTGAAATCTCATTTTTCGTTCTTCGAAACAGAAAACTTTCATTTCTTCCATTAATAGCAGGGGTATTTTAGGTAAAATAAAAAATAAATATTTTAACATTTTTAATTAAAAATTAAAAAAAAAAGGAAGGAAAAATCGAATGCATAACTTCAATTGTGGATTGCTATACAAATATCCAAGTATAGAAATTCATAAAATGGTGTTGTATATGTAATTTGTATAACTAGCTATAAAACTAATGGTACACATGTAGTGTTTTTATAATCCATAATATTGATTCTTGGTTTTAATTTGTTTTAAAAATTTATGAGTAAGCTTAGTTTATCTTTAATAGTAGTGTTTCTGATATGTGATGTGTATACATGTACGAACGTTAGACGGTGAGTACCATAACAACACTCACTGTAAGGGTCGAAAAACTTTAATAATCTTCAATTTACAAATCATTGAGTCAAAATCACATTATGGATAGAATGATACAAATATCTTAGAAAAATTGAATTAAGTTTACCTTGGTCAACTTCACTAATCTTGGATTAGACAATCTAATCCGACGATCTATTGGGAAGAATCAGATAAACAATAATGAACTTTTATAAAGTGTCGTAGATAAGCATGAAATGCTGTAGTTTCATAAAGTTAACATACAAGTTTTAACAACTCAAAAAAATTAATATACAAGTTTTAACAACTTTCATAAATAATTAATATATAGGTGTGTGACATATATATCATTTGTGTCTAACAAGTTACTATAATTTCATGAATTTGTGTGTTTTGTTGTGTTCTTGTAAAATTGAAAAAAAAAAAAACTTAAAGATTTTGCATAAAAAACAATTAACTAAAAAATTTTAATAGTTGAAAACTAATCATGAAGGTAAGGCATCAACTTATCATTAGAGTAATAGATTGAATACCGGCAATATAACTTTCCCAACTTTCCCTGCTAATCAACGATGAATAACAATAGTAGAGCTGTAGAGGGTAACCATGACTGTCTATGGAAGATTTGTGGATCCTATACCGCCATCGGTGTTTCCTTGGAGCCAAGTTAAGTGGGGGCCACCTATGGGACCACTGGTAGGTGGTCCAACCGTTGCATGACATGTGTGATGAAGAGAGTGCGTTGGGGCCTCAGGCCTGCAAGGTTGAGGTTGCAAGGATGATGGTGCGTACACTTGACTGAATGGTCGATGATCCTTTCGCGAAATATTATTTGTACATATACTAAGTAGAAAATCTGTACACAATCTCCTATAGTTATTTAAGGATAATATTACGAGTTCACCTCATCTTGTATCTACTCTATATTCTTCATATTGAATTTTTTATATATTACGATAATTTGTTTATAATTTATTGTGATATATAAATAATTTAATAAACTAAGATCGGTTTTTTCTCAGAAAAAATAAAGTAGACTATGTTTAACAATTTCTTTTCAATGTCCTTGAGCTCATTTTCTTTGACATGACAACTTTTAGATGTGCACGAATAAACTTTATATGCCTTATATGTACAAATAGCACTTTTCTATGTTTTCCCTAAAAAATGTTTTCAAGACATCTGATGTCGTAATTACACTAAATTGTAATGTGGTATAATATTAACACATTACTACACCATTATCAACAACGACCAATATTATGTTACATTTTTTGTATAGTATCATAACGACACTAAACATCTAGTGCTTAAACTTTTTAATGCTCTCCCTACTACCACCTATGGCATTTTGTTTTGAAAATTGCTACATTTTGGTTATAGAAAGACTGCTTGGTTCATTAAAGAACTAATTTCACGACACGTCGGAGTGAATTGTAGCGAGGATTATTGGATTAGGTCATGGAATTAGTTTGAAAGGAAATTTTTTTTTTTTTTTTGTTGCCCGTAGTTTCAAAGGAATTGGTTTTAAAACATTTTCAATAATTGTTATATATGTCAATAGTTAGATGTACAGGAGATGTATGATACTAAGAACACAATTAATGTAGGATGAAAAAATCCAAACAATAGAGTGTTGGGGGAGAGGAGGGAATAAACTTTTTTTTTCGGGTGGGGGAGGAATTAGGTAAATGTGGGGCTAATTCAAATAGTTATTAGACGTGTTTCATGCCCTTTTTAGATAATTCTTTTTCAAGTTTCTCTTCTTGTTTTATTATTATTATTATTACTAGTACTACACTCGTGCGTTTCACGGAAAACGACATCAAATGATTTAACTGTAATACTATTACATGATATGAAAAAGGGAAAAATAAGAAAGTTTAAATATAGCACTTGCTTTGAATATTGAGACAAAATGTGACAGAATACTCGAAATAGAAATGAAGTAGAATTATCAGAGATTCTGGAAAACCTCTTTGTATATTACATTGGTTGTATAGCTGGTCGGTTTACCATCCTTATCGCACAATTAAATCTTCAACTCAGACCGACTTTTGACTTTAGACACTACCACATAAAGTTGCCCATGGGTGAATACTGGACGTTATGCGAGTGATTGATTTTGACTCTTATTGATCGTTATTGCATACAATACAATACAATTAAAGGGAATTATCTTTTTTCAAATTTAAAAGCAATCTTGCATCAAAAAGGGCCAACTACAGCCTAGGAGCAAAAACTTTATCGCTGGCATTACTTCAAGATAACACTTTTACTTCTAAAACATGATCAATGTTTCGCAACGAAATAACCAACTTGAATACACAACAAAGTAAATGCTAACTATATTCACACCATAAACTTTTTTCCTCAATATTACTTATTGTTTACATAAAAAAAAATTTGTCTGAAAATTTCTTTTGTCGTATATATATATATATATATATATGGTAAAAAATTATTATTCTACATTAAGATGTCTAATTTAATTATAAAATTCTAATACCACAAACAAAGTTATTTTTCATTTGATATACAAAATTTTGTGAACCAATCCAAACACTTACTTTATATATTTTAGTATTTGTTAGCTAATTTTAAATTTAATACCAAGTTAACTCTATTCTTTTCTTTTCTTTTTTTTTAAGGAGTTCTTTTTTTTTTTTTTTGATAGATACATTAAAATAAGTCAATTAACGTTTCTTTGTTAATTCTTCGTTAAAAAGGGAATTATTTATTAGTTATAATATAAAGTTAATTAACTCCATTCATTTCCCCATTTTGGTAAACTTCTCTTCTTTTCTTTTCTTTTTTTTTTTTTTTGAAAGGGATTTTCCATGAATTTATTTTTATAAATTTATTAAAATAAGTTAACTAACACTTATTTTTTTATATATATTAACATGTCTAATTTCCTGTCCAAAAAAAATATCTAATTTAACTATAATATTCTATCACTAATATATAAAATGTGGGATATGTGTAAAACATTTAATTTCCAATTTTGTCCCTTCATTTTTTTATTAATTCCTACTTTGTCCTTTGTTTTTTACTGCCCTCATTTGTTACACAATATATTGTATCCAAATATTAATTATACGTCATTTAGTACCTCATGTTAATTACTTTGTACATTTATTAATTTCAATTAGTGTGGTTAATTACATTCAATGTCTTGACCAAGACATTTAGTATTTTTAATATCTATTAGTGTGGTAAATTGTAAGTTTCAAAATTAACAATTTTAACCGCTATTACACTTCTCCACTAAAATAATTTCATGGGTTTCGACGAAGCGATGGATGATATGAAAGAGTATATGAAACTCCAACAAACAATGAAGGATACCTTTTCTTTTTTTTTTCTTTTTTTGAGGGATGAAGGCTACCCATTTAAATTTATAAGAAAGTAACATCTAATAGGTCTTTGCTTTGCAATGACTATAAACAAAGGATTTAGATAAATTGAACCTCATGTTAGAATATATCCTTCCGAGTATATGTTCTCACATGAACAACTATAAATTGCGCTTTCATGTAGAGTTTTAATGCAAACAACAAAAGTGGTGGCCGAATCAAAAGACAAATAATAATGATGCAATTTTGGCAGAAAAATTGAATATAGAGATACTTTTATAATAATATTTTTCAATAAAACTCACGTATATATTTTTCGTATCATACAACGTGCAATGCTCGTTTAAGTGGACTAGTTGTAATAAATAACATCAATTTTCATTCGCTTTTATTTTTTAAACCAATCCGAATATTTTTATAGATTCTACTTTTTCCCAACTAATTTTAATGCCAAGTTAACTTGATTTATTTTCTGATTTCCCTTTTTTGGGTAAACTTATTAGAATACATTAACAACACTTTTTTTTTTACAGGAACAACGGTATTATTAAGAAAAACAATCACAATATTCTAATTAATGTCATAATTATCACCAATTTTCATTGAACATTTTTTTTTTGCAACCATCTTTCAACATTTTATTAAGAAAGAAACAAAATGCAAAATCTTTTTTATTCAAATATCCTTTTCTTTTTGCTATTCATTCATTTTAGGCAATTATAGTCGATTTTGTTTTAACATAATCTCTTCCAATTGTCTCATGCTTAGAAGTCTAATTTAATTTTGACGTTTTAATGTCATAAATAAATAACATCAATTTTATTTGGTTTCACTAAATTTTGTAGACCAATTTGAACTAAAATTTTAGATCGGAAGAGCACATTTTCATTCAAAAAAAATATATAAATACAAATAAATTAAAGAGAACCTCAAAACTCAAATATAAATACAACTCTATAATACAATACTACAATGAATTAGCATTACAATGTACAATGAACTATTTAAAGTGAATAAGCATGAACAGATTTTTATCTTCACTATTTGGCCGAGAGCCCAATTCATAGAACAGAGACACCTTGCTGTCTTGAACTTTATGTTGCTCGTGTGCATCTTCATTATTTTCATTAATGAGCACTTTCTTCTTTTGGGTGATGATGTTTTTCTGCTTAGATAATGGTTCTTCTTGAGTTTCTATAAAACCAACAACACAAACCTGAGCCATAACACCAAATATTACACCAAAAAATATCTTTTACAACAAAAATCTTCTTTACGTCTCCTTACTCTCCCACAATATGAAGAATTGAATGGTATGTTACGCCCTCATTGTTTTTCATATATTTTTGTTATTTATCATACATTTTTGCTTATGTGTCTCCTTTGACTATGGCTGGAGCTCATGTTTTTCTTTCAAGTACCAACAAGGAAGAGACATGCCATCGCTATTTTGTTTCTTTAGTATCTATGAAGTTTATTGTGATGTTTCTTTTTACTTCTTTATTTTACACAGGTGATGTTAGAAGATGGCTTACAAACTCCCTTTTTATCTTTATATAAACTACTTCGGTAAATTCGGCCATGCTACTTATAAATGATTCATTGTATCCCTATTAAATACACAAATAAGTAGGTATAATAGATCACAAGACAAAGAAACATTTTATTGATTACTAGCCGAACACAAGATTGTAAAGCCCCTACATGAAAAATGAGGCTCTCAAACTAAGCAAAAGTTTTCCTACATCATTACATATCAAGTTCTCTTCTTATTGATATATATATATATATATGTCCCTACACCATTTGCATTACCATTTCTTTACTTATTACATTAGGCGAGAAACATAGGTTTGTCCTTCTAAATTTTGTCATAATATAGATGGGTAAGGGTGTAGGGCACAAAATATGTCAAATTCATACGTGGTTCCTAAGTACATAAAAAACATTGGCTCATCTTCATAATAAGCCCACAAATCCGTTTATGTTACATGCATAATCTTGCTTGCATCTTGAGATAACCTCCACTCCTTGACTTGCTTTTTATGAATTCTTCGATTGATTATCTACAAAATGTTAAATATACACAAAGCGAGTACATTGTACCCCGTGAGTAACACAATACTTAGATTGCCACAAAGTTATAAGAAAATCATTTCTTTCACAAATTCAAGAAGTACGAATATGCATAAATTTTCTTAAATGCATTTTAGGGCCCAAGTACTATAATTACCTACTACCCGTACTGCGCATTAATGCCTTCCAATTGCCAAGTTTGGCCATAGCAATACAACGATAAGTGGATCTACAATTAACCCCGGTTGACCCTTACCGAAGTTTCAACAAATAACATTATTAATTCAATCAAACACCACACTAATCTTCCTTATCCCGAGATCATTGGACAAGTCATAGTGTGGGAATAATTCAAGGCAATTCCATGCAAAACGGGTAGGGCAATGCTAGTGTTACATATGCAAGAAAACAAATCCATTTATTATCATGATATGACACAAAACGATTGCTCATCCTTTTTAAAACATATGCATGCCCATGGAACCCAATGATTGGTTACTCATCTTGCCTTTTACTCCTTTAAAGATTGCTAGATATTTGAGGATGTAAAGTACCTTCAAATCCTTGTATATTCCTCAAGTAAAGTAGCTCTCCAAGTAGGGATTTTATATGTATATGAAGAAAGCTTTGTTTGGAAGACAAAAGATGTGTTTTGAAAGTCTTTTTGAGGGTGTTCTAAGCCTACACTAATTTATGGACGAATTTCCCAATTATTTTCTAAAACTCTTTGGATTCCACCAATGAAAGAGCCTCCAATTGTCTCTAGATCATTTATGCATAGCCAATGGAAATAAGTCCAATTGGAAGCCCATGAGAATTATTGCCAATAAGAATGCCAAGTGTTCTTTCATTTTTATTCATGTGAGCATTTCTAATGGTCCAAGTGTTCTCTAGATTTTTCTATTTATCACTTAATGGGCCTTTCAACTTAATGTACTCTATAATTAAGTCCTTGTATTTCCTACAATACTCATTTAAGTGCCGTATTTTTGGTTTAAGCACTCTTTGGCCCTAAATTCGTTACCCCATTAGATTTTGTTATTCTTTTGACAACACTACTAACCGATGAATATAATCGATATCAATCCAAGCAATCGTTCTTATCCTTGCCAAAGCAAACTACAATATTCTCAAATTCTTATAACTAATTATCTGATTACAAGATTTACTCACCAATTTCTTATAGTTGAGTATTATTGGAGAATTTAGTCAAAATGGCACTTTCGAAGTTTCACGGAATGTTACATGGTAAGTTACTATATCACCAACAAAATTCAAGTTAAGCAAGCGAGTAAATTAAACCTTAACCTATTGAAACGGTCATTGCATCCAAGAAAGAAAAATAGGCTTTTAATAAAAAACAATATTTGTATCTCACAATATATAATATAATATAATAAATAATAAATATCATCATGATAGAAATTCTTATTTCCAAAACAGTTAGACCCTTGGTAGATACACAAACAAGATAAATACAATACAATCTATAAGCAAACAAATCCTATTCCTACTGAACAAAAAATGAACCTTCTCACAATTTAAGAATTAAATAAATGCAACCATTTGATGAGGTAAGTTTTTAGTCTTGAATTTTTTTATATTGAGGTGCTAAGATTAAACTAAAGCATCCTTCGTTAGGATTGCTCTAATGTTTCTAAATATTTTATGGTGAGGTGCTTATATTTAATAATTAACAATAATAATAATAAAAGGCAATCACTCCCAAAGGCACTTGAAGCTCAAACCTTTCTGGATTATTTTAACTGATTCTACTTGATTAATGTAACATCTTAGATGCCTAAGGTTTTTGCAACAATTTGTTTTGATCCACCTAATGAATTATACACTCGAAACTTAAATCAAACCCTCTCACCCCTACAAAAGAAAAAAAAAACCCCGAAAGTGCAACATTTCTTAGCCCAAGTTTTTCCCCTAATGTTGGCCACTTTACACGACTATGATACGGTTGAATCCAACCATCAAAATATAAAAGTACACATGTACAATGGAATCTAAGATAATGTCACTCTGTAATTAAAAAAAAAAGGAATGAAGCTCAACATCTTATATTTATATTACCAAAGAACAAAGATGACTTCCTCATAAGGAAAATCACACAAACAATTGAAGTAGAATTATAATATATTATATCATGAACATATAACAAAACCCAAAACAATTACTCTATAATATATTATATCATGAACATAAAACAAAACCCAAAGCAATGTGACACAGTTTGTTGTCTCCAAACACGACATAAAATTATATGATGAACATCAAAACAAAATTACATGATACTATTCAAGTTTTTGTTAGATCGGAAGAGCACACGTCTATTCTGTCATGGCCAATGAAATGAGCTCCATTATTACTCACTTCATCACATTGCCACAATACCTAAAAATCTTTCTAATAATCAAAACAAATATAGTTATCCACATGTGAAAATGCTGCTATGCACGTCATAATGATTGGAGTAACAAAATATGCAATAGCCAAGAAGAAAATGCGCCCAGTAATTGTAAAAAGTACATTGGATTTTACTTTATCATACCTAAGTTTTTTTAGGAGTTGTACAAAGCACCAACATTCCAATCAAGCCAACCTCAAATGTACACCAAAGAACACCCAAAGGTACAAAAATGGATGGTCAGACAAAACAAAATAAAAACAAAAAGCGGTAAAAATGTCCAAATTCTTACCTAGAAATTCGAAATTCTTTTACCAAGAAATTCAAAATTCATACCATGGACTCTACATCTGCTTCTCATATGAGGAAGTTATTCTTTTCAAGAGCTTCCATTTCTATCATTTTGTGGACATCAAACACTATGGAAAAGGCAATCTCTAATTGGTTACCAATTAAAAAAAATGACATCTTGCTCATTTTCCTTTTCCCCATTAATAATTTATAGAATGATGACTCAAAATTTGTGAATTAGATATATGAATATGCAATTATTTTTAATTTGTGTGCCAGTATATGCATTTTGTCACTCATAATTAAAACATCTATGTTCTGTTTTTTTAGAAAGGTTGACATTTCAGAGAAAGACTACTATATTTAACAGCCCAATTCATACACTATTTTCCATGATTTTGATACAACACAGTTGATAATGTATCAGACGTGTGCTCTTCCGATCTTAAAATCTCAAAATTGTAAATAGATAAAACAGTAAGCTTTCTATTTCGATTAATTGATGCAATACCCGGCATGATAATTCCTCTATTGCCGCATTTATTGATAGGTAGTTTGATAATTTACGTAAGTATTTATTTATCCAAACTTTCTAGCATTTTTTTATCCATGTTCATTTATGTTTTTCAAGCATTTCTCACTCCTTAGTTCATATACAGCCAAAGCATATCAGTTCAATGCATCACAAATTACAAAAATCGAAAAGAAAAATATGCAATAGGATGAAGCCTCATAAGCAAATCAACATTGATATAACTTCAAGGTTATAATATTACAAAAAAAATCCAAGAAAATGAGAAGAGGCAATCGTCCAAAGGTTTTATCCAGTACCTCTTGATTTTGTAGTCTCCACAAAGTAACAATACCCTTTTATTGCACCACATTATGATTTCTGAAATTAAAGAGAATCAAAATTTCAACGTTTTTGGAAATTCCAAAGACCAAAACTTCTTCAAAAAAATAGTCAATACTTCACAATACGAGTTCTAAATCCAGAAATAGGAGAAAAATGAAAAAAAAAACAGAAAAGAAAAAACCCATATTAAGAATTCTGAATTACTAATTTCAAATGAAGTCTTCTTAAGCATCAATTTCAATGGCATAATTTAGGCTTATCAAATAACAAAACAGTTCAATGGCTTGAATTGGCATATTCTCAATATCAGAAGGGGAAAAAAAGAATTGAAAAATCAATTGAGCGCCTAATTTCTCTACATTGTTTCAGAAAAAAAAGCAAACCAAAAATTAAAAATCGAAAAATACTTGAAAGTTTACCCGTCTCTATCACAAACCATTTAGGTAGAAAAATTGAAGAGTCAGATCAATGTCAAGTCTCAAGAAAAAGGGTAATCATGGCATGGCTTCAATTGAAGAAGAGAGGAAACAACAATTACATGGAAAATGTGTTCAGAAAGCAAAAACAGAAGAAGACGACAATGTAGATCAAGAGGAAATCCAGTACATAATGATTGTGTTTATTCCACAGCAAAACAGCGAAAAAGTGGCTCATGTTCAAAAACCAGCAGGAAATGAACTTATGTTTTAATATACAAAATAGAAATCATCGATTTTAAGGTTTTTATGGTTTTAAAAATGAAAATTAAGAGAGTTCAGGTAGGAAAATAGAAGGATTTAATACCCGAATGTAAGAGCATCTTGTGATAAGGCTGCTGGTGATTTTGATGTCGAAATAAGCCATTTCGCCATATCGTTGGAAGGAGAAAACCGGAGGCATCAGTGTTTCCAGAGGAGAAGAGAGATGAAACAACAAGATGGATGAGTAATACAGCCGCAATTACTTGGGGAAAAATTCCAGACGGAAAGGAACAAAAGTTTTGAAAGAGTGAAAGAGTTCCATCGGAAATGTTAAAAGCGTGTCAGGCGTTTTTACTCAGATAGGAAAATTGCACAGCCATATTCAGAGAAAAAGGTTCCATTGAAAATACAAAAAGCCTATTTTGCTCAGCCAAATTTCAATTAATACAGGGCCCACCCCAAATGTGATGACTTGAAGCGTATTCAACAATTCAACCCTCCCTCCCAAAAAAAAAAAAAGCAAAAGAAAAAATATTGGCCCAAATTTTAGGGCGGAAAACAACAAGAGGACCCACTGTCACTATCCTAAAATTTATTATTATTATTATTACTACTACTACTATTACTCTTCTCCACACACACTCGCCATCTAGTATCTTCTTCTCTCCCGTTCTTCAAAATAAATCAACAATTATATAATTCAATTCACATTCTTTGCATTGTCTTTTTTTTTTTTTGTCTCTCTCTCACATGTACAGAGTGCACATGTACGCATCTACTCCAAATCGAAAAAATGCAGAGACAATTCGTTCTTCTAGATAGACGGCCTGTTTATTCATTAGTCTTTATTTTGATCCTATCTTCTTGACTCCATCTGTCCACTATGTATATCCATCAGTGTAAGTTGTAACTAATTGAAACAGGAGAAAAGATCTTCCTTTTCTTGCCAAACAATCAACAATTCGTATTGTTGCATAGAATCTATTGCTAAAGTCCCACCTTCAATATATCCTTAAGTCTCAGTTTTTTCTATAGTAACGATGTTGGCTCGTGTTACAAAGCCCGCACAACACGAGCGGACGTCATTACCTTAGAACCTTCGTCTTAAATCCTACTTCAGTTTCAACACTTTGTTTTGGAAAAGAATGATGGCCTTACAACTTTCACATCCTTTTTTTTTGTTCGAAAGTTCTTCACGTGTTTACTGACGCCAAATAAAATGGAACACTTGTTGTCCACTTTCCTTCAAAAATATGGAGAATGCCCATACTTTTCTCGTATTTTGTTGTTATTGTTTCAACTGGAGTAATAATTTATTTATGAGCTCCATTACCGCTAGAAAATGAAATCTAGAAATTTGCATAGTGCACATTGGTCTTTAAAATATAAGGATCCATTTAGCAATCTGATCTCTGTTCGATCTGATCAACCTATTTTAAATCTCGCAACTTTTTACTTTTTTCAAATGATTATTGTATTAACACCACACCACATTTTAATTATACTCTTCATCCTTTATATTTATAATTCTTTACACTTATATTATTAACTTGTTTTTTGTCATATTTTTATTTTTAACATCTTATTATCATGAAATTTTTTTGTCGAATGATATCTTGATTCCAAAAATTTCATTGCGAGAATTACTTAAAATTTTTAAATAAACAAAAATGTAATATCTAATTATAAACAACTATGTATTTTCATGTGACTTTAAGGTATAAAAATCAAAATTTTCTAAATATATGTGATTCGATTATTAAGAATATAAGAAGATAATTAAATTAAAATTCGAGAAAAACTGTAACAAAAACATTTAGGGGCTTAAATACTATAATAAACAAGAATTATGGATGTTTACATTAATAAAAATATAGTGTATTTAGTAAAATGAGTAGTGTAGATATAATTAGCCTTTTCCAAATCCCAAATTATTATTGGTAAATAATATAACAATGACAAGGCATGATTTTCAATAATAACAACAATAATGATAACAAGGTTTCTACACAATAATTAGCCTTTAATAAAAACTATGGCCCAATAACGTGTTGGGTCAGATCCGGTGGGTCAGAAAGGCCCAGAAACTGATTAAAGCCGGTCAACATATTTATTACTGGACACGTGTCGATCTAAAGATCGATCATAAACTCATGAACTCTTTCTAAACTGATGAATTGGGTAAAAACTCCCGAGTCCGCTTCCCAGCTGCGGTAAAATTAGCATTTTCAGAAATTCATCCAATCAGTGGTAGAGAGAGAAAGAGGAGCTCAGATATAGTCAAAGCGTTTGAAGAAAATTCTCGGAAAATTGGAAGACTCATTCATTAATTGTACTTTACTCTTCTTACTTAATTTCCTGGTTAGGGTTTCAGTTGGAGCGATTGAGTTTCAGCTGCAGGTGTAGCTTTCTTTCTTTTGGTAATTGTTAATTCTGAGCATTTTCTAATGTTTGGGTGATTTTGTACGTGTAGTAGATTTATGTGGAGATTTGTATGATTTGTGGTTTATTTTTCCTGTCAAGGGATCTGAGAGCTGATGCTGTGTTATTAGGTTTGTTTTAGCAGATCAGTTTGAGGGGTATTTGATTTCTCTACAAGATGGCTTCGGGCGCTGGGGTGCCTCCAGGCACCGAAAAGACAAAATTTGACGCGATGCTTGTGGATAAACTTCCCGAGGAAATCAACGTAATGAAGATCAAGGAAGACAAGGTGGAAAAGGTTGTCTCCTTTTAAGGAACTCTCTCTCTCTCTCTCTCTGTATTTGTGTGTGCGTATTTTTTTCCTCTTTTTTTTTTTTAAAAAAAAATTATTTTTTACTTCTGCCTTCTATCTTATTGCTAACGTTTGTTTTATGGTAGGAAATGGAGCCATCAATAGTGGATGGAAATGGAACTGAAACAGGGCACATCATTGTGACGACTATTGGGGGTAAAAATGGTCAACCCAAGCAGGTAAATTTGGATATATTTGACATCCAATGAAATGTTTATCTTCGCAGATCTGGAAAGGGACTACATTTGTTGAAGATGACAACAAAACGTATTTTGATTTTAGCAAAACAGGAATGTAGGGGTAGTGTTTCCTTTGATTCCAGTGAGATAGCTTGATTTGTTGGTGGAAGATCAAATCCGGGAGGAATTTAGACCCCCTGAAAAACTTCTTCAGGGGAAGAGCCAAAAACCTGCATCTCTAACCAAAGAACAACTCACTAGAGCTTTGGTTGGAGACTGAGTTTATGAAAGCCTAATATGAATGAGATAGCACTAATTCATAATTTTTATGAACGGCAGTGTTTCTCCATTTAATTATCAGCGTATATATAAGGTAGAGCTACCTTTAAGTTCTTTTATTTAATTTAAAGGTAGGCTCAGATAAGATTACTGACCTCTCCATTTAGTTTTTGGTTACGTTATTTTAGAAAGTACAGTTGAGACTTAAGACGATAGATTTTCAAAAGGGGAAGTATGAATATTTGATTTATGAAATATTCCAGAGACACACATAGCCAACTATGTATCCCATACGTTGTTCTCTGCAGCAGTTGCCTTCCCATTGAAAGTGTGAATAGATACTTCTTGCCTTCCCATTGAAAGTGTGAATAGATACTTCTTTCTTCTTAGATTTATTTGGTCGAATTAATTCCCCATGATGCTCAACTCCAGAGAAAGAAAGCACTAACCATACGATGGGGTTTGGAACTTCCAGTTTCCTCTTATTCCATGCCGCTTAACTACCAGCCGAGCTCTATCTGGAACCATAAAAATTGTGTCTTGGAATGTCTTTTTTCAATATTTGATTCTCGTACCCCACCCATACTACTTTTGATTGTATATCAGATTTTTGCCTCTGTAATTCTTGCTTTTTATTTCTTACACATGCTTGTGTGTTTGTTCTTCCCCCCCCCCCGGGGGTTGGAGGTGATAAGATGTAGAAACAATTTGGTAACAAGAAATATTAATCTCCTTGTTACGTGGTTAGCTTTAACTATAATAGCTCTTTTATATTTTCATTACTAAATGTTAATTGCACTAAGTGCAGATCATGTGATTAAGCTAATATACATAATAATGGTAATGGTAGTGAACTTAAAAATTCTTCTGCTGCATTTTACCTTCACTTGGTGCTATATCATATTACTTATCTATTTTTCTTCTTTCCTCTTATTGATAGACAATAAGTTACATGGCAGAGCGTGTTGTTGGACAAGGTTCTTTCGGTATTGTGTTTCAGGTAATTGTTACATCCAGTAAGTATTTTGAACATTGCATGTGGTCATTATAGAGAATGTTGACTTGGAGTATAAGCTCTAAAGATCTGAAAACGGGACATATGCTAAATGCTTTTAATATTTAAACTATCAGAGAAAAACCCTTTACAGAAACCATGTTTATCAATAACTGCGCAGGCCAAGTGTCTTGAAACTGGAGAAACAGTAGCTATCAAAAAGGTGTTGCAGGATAAGAGATACAAAAATCGTGAACTGCAGACCATAAGACTTCTTGATCACCCCAATGTTGTTTCACTCAAGCACTGCTTCTTTTCCACCACAGACAAGGATGAGCTTTACCTAAACTTAGTTCTTGAATATGTGCCTGAGACTGTGTATCGTGTGACAAGACACTATAGCAAAGCAAACCAGCGAATGCCTATGATATATGTCAAGCTTTACACATATCAGGTTAGTTAACTTAAACAGGTTGGGGAGGTTTATCCATTTAGTGAATGTAGACATGCTGCCCACAAACTTTCTGAATTAATTCATTTCTTACTTTTATTGCTCAAGATAAATTCTTTATTTGATTTTCTTCTATTTGTGGTTCCATTCCAACTGAATCAGCTGCGACAATGTGTCTTTATGCCCTAACTTTACCTTATATCTCTGTTATACATATCCTTCATTCCTCAGGAAAATAAAACAGATGATGCCAGTTATTCTTTCTGCATTACATCCTCGCCTTTTAGTTTTCTTCAATCTCAATCAAATTTGAATACCCTCATGTCTATTTATGCATTTTTATTGGCATTTACAACATTAAATTCTAGAGTGTTCAGATATTGGTTTCTATTCTAGAAAAATAATAATATTTGATTTTTGCAAATGATTTGTCTTCTTAGCATATTCTTTTTTCTCCGATTCATATCATTTTCCTGGGAATAAGATGGAACATATTTAGGGGTTGTTTGAACCTCTTTATTTTTTCCCTTTATAAATTCACTTATCATGATTTGACTGTTGATTTGACAACTACTCAACGTTCACCACACATTTCAAACTTCAATTGGATCTCTACCACTCATTTCTAGTCATTATAAATTCCCTTTATAAATTGCAAAAATAAAGAGATCAAACAAGCTCTTAGCATACAAAACAGTCCATTCTGCGTGGGATGAAACTGTTAACTATCTAGTTTCACTGTGATCGTGTACGGGTCTCAGCATGTTAGTAGCACTTCTGTTGATGTAATGTATTTGTGGTTACATATCGTGTCTTATGAATGATATTTTGCATATCTCAAACTTGAACTCTCATCTTTTATGGATTTACTTTGTCGACAGATATTTAGAGCTCTTGCATATATTCATGGGGCTGGAGTCTGCCACAGGGACATCAAACCACAAAATCTTTTGGTGTGTATTTACGTTATATACCTGTGTACACATCTAGGTATGCCATTTTAACATTTACCAATATAATTGGTTGCTGCAGGTCAATCCGCACACTCATCAGCTCAAACTCTGTGATTTTGGAAGCGCAAAAGTTCTGGTAATGTCACATTAAAGTAGAAGAAACTGGCGTTGTTTATCCAAATTTTTACTCTGAAAGATGGAAAACACTCAGTATGATATGAGCCTAACTTTTGTGTTGTTTAAACATTGTGCATTAAGCAATTCTTTAGCAGTTCATAAGATTTCATCATCATTGACCATGCATGCCTCAAATTTTTCCTAAATACATGAAATTTGTACTCTTTCTAGAGATTTTATCTGGAGACTTCATCATCATCTTCTGCATTTTGCATTAGTTAAGTTGATGTAACACAGTAAGTAATCCATTATATCGAACAGGTGAAAGGTGAACCAAATACATCGTATATTTGTTCCCGGTACTATCGCGCACCAGAACTGATCTTTGGTGCAACTGAGTATACAACTGCAATTGACATCTGGTCCGTGGGCTGTGTTCTTGCTGAACTTCTTCTTGGACAGGTTCTTGATGAGCCCTTGATGCTTCTCTTGAGAACCAGAGGCACAATGTACTGAAAATTGATTATATTTGCTTTTTCCTTTTCTTGGTCATTTTATGCTTCATAGCCTCTCTTTCCTGGTGAGAGTGGAGTCGACCAGCTCGTGGAAATCATTAAGGTAACCCCTTGCCTAATTTATATTTAATGGCATAAAGCTTAAACGGTTATAAGTGAACCAAGAAATTTTAAAAGAGTAACATTTCAGTCAAAATGGGAGATAAGCTAGCTACTTAATCAGTTATTGACAGAGCAGTAGCAGTAATTTTCTAAACGGTTAGTTCTTTTTACTTCAATGTAACATATGTGGACTGGGCTGATAAATTTCTTATCTTTAGGTGCTTGGAACCCCAACTCGTGAGGAAATAAAATGTATGAACCCGAATTATACAGAATTCAAGTTCCCACAAATCAAGGCCCACCCATGGCACAAGGTGATGATCCTGATCTCTTTTCTGATGTTTTAGAACCAGTGCCTTTTCAGTTTTCATGCATACTAAAATGGTTGATTTCTCATTCCACACATAGATTTTCCACAAACGAACGCCTCCTGAAGCTGTGGATCTTGTGTCAAGACTACTTCAGTACTCACCTAATCTAAGATGTTCAGCCGTGAGTATTTCCAATGGATTATCATAGGATATGATATGGTTATCTTTATCTTCCTCCGTGCTTCAAGGGACATTATTTTATTTTTACTTAATTGCATTGCATGCATACCTATGTTCTATATATGCTATTCTTCATCACAGTTGCAAATCAGTGACCTCTATTTTCTTCATATGAACCAATTTGTTTTTATTTTTGCAGTTGGAAGCTTGCATCCACCCATTTTTTGATGAACTTCGTGATCCTAACACCCGTCTTCCTAACGGTCGTCCGTTGCCACCTCTCTTTGACTTCAAACCACAAGGTTGTTTTACCAAGTCCTCCCCCCTTTTCAATGCGCTTGTTTTCTTCTTTTATCAAGTTAATTTTCCATCTCTAACCTTTCTCCTGACTCTTAATTCTTGCGTATACAGAATTGAAAGGTGCATCTGCAGAGCTCTTGTCCAAGCTCGTACCCGAACATGCTAGGAAGCAATGTCCCTTGGGTTCTAAAATTCATTAGAAGTCTCGTGTACCATGTGTGTGCCTAAGACTAATACCTTGTGTTTTATGTTAAACTTCTGCGCTGACAGAGAGACAACCTGGATTGTCCTTTTGTTGACTTATCATGTTTGTGTAATTTAATGGTTAATTAGTCTATCTTCATGTTACTCCATATGCACGTACTTCATATTCCATGTGCTGACAGAAGAAAACAAGAATTTGTGCAACTGTCTTAAGTGCCCTGGTTTGAATGTATAATTGTTTGATATGCAAATATTGTATGAACGTATATGCGACAAGTTAATATATTTTCGTCTGGTCTGAACATGTTTCGTCTTGTTTGGAAGCTGGCTAAACTTTGGTTTTTGCCCAGTTTACTCGGATCTGGTACTTCTGTGGGCGACGGAAAGACCTCATTTGGTGACGAATTTGAAGTCGCTTTTTGCTGTCTCTTCGTCTTGCTTGTTTTGATTTTACGATTACTGTGTGAGAGGCTCTAAATCTAAAATTTTCTCAATTTTAAAGGGTCCAGGATTAAAAATCTCCTCGGATAGCCTCTCTAATCTAACATTTCAATTTAAAGAGCCTTCCAAATTTGGAGAGTCAAACTCACTCTTTATAATTTAATGCTACAAGTTTCAAGGTTTATTTATACAAACTATCTTTAATTCTATTGGCTATTGAAATTTTAAAACACTACTAACAATTAGTCGTAAGAAAAAACAATAAATTTGTCTTGGAAAAAATAAAATGGAGAGAAAAAATAGAGGGAAATTTCTAAGGAATCATGGTTGGGTTTTTTACAGAGCTCGGTTTTCAATGAGATGCTGTCACGTGGCATATGTCAGGTGAGGTGTTAGTCTGTGATTGGAAACCGAGCTCCGTAAAGAACCAAGGCCGGTTTCCATAGTTGAACCGAAATATATAGAGAGTTTGTTTGTGTGTTAAAAAAAATCGGCTAATTGGAGTTGTATAATCTCGATATTTCATCTTATTATGCAATTTAATCCTATCATTTACAACTTGGCAATTATAACATCAAATTTTACCTTTTTGGTGCAATTTGACCTTTTTAACTTTAAAAAACTATAATATCCCCTCAAATTTTAATTGAACTAAAAATTAATATTAAATAAGAAATAGATAAAAATAAAAATATATATAATTTAAAATCAACTAATGAGAATTTAAAGATGACGGTGGGGTGGATTAATCTGCTCCTCTATCTACCAATTGCGGAGTAGGCGCGGACCAAATTGATGTGAGAGTGGGGTTGTCTGGCTCGATTTTTTGATTTGTCTACCAATCTAATTTGTTATATTCTTTGTCATTTTTTAAAACTAGTTCTCATTTTTTTATATTTTTATTTATTTTAGTTAAATGAATTGTTGCAGATGGAGTAGGGCGGGGCACCTTTGGTGCATCCCTCTCAACAAGATTGTGTTTCCTAGAAATATCATTTCATTTAAGGTAGGCTTCAATTGAGTTAATGACGAATCAAATATTTTTTTGTAATCACTACATGAATTTGATGTTGTTTGAAAATGAAATCCTAAAATTTAATATTCGTGATTTTTTTATTTATTTCATACTAAGTTTAACTAAATTAGAATTTGAGGGTATTATTATCTTTTTAAAATAAAAAAGGTCAAATTGCGCAAAAAATATGATATTTAATGTTATAATTGCAAAGTTTGAAAGTTTATGGCTAGTTTGCTTGATAAACTGAAAGATAAGGTTTATATTATGCCAATAGTTTGCATGATAAACTGAAAGGTAAGGTTTATATTATGCCAATTAACAAAAAAATCACTATTTATATTTAAATATGCTCTCTATTTAATAAAATATACTCTTTAAAAATAAAGAAGCCATTGGAAATGCTCTTAACATTGACAATCCCACTCGATGCCACTACGACACTCTTTCTGCAAAAGTTGAAGACTACTTATGAAATTTACATTTATTATTACCCCCACTATCTCGGGAAAATAGTCAACTTTTGTTTTTCATATAGGTTAAGAAAACTCAATCAATGTTATTAAAAAATACAATTTAATATATTTCCTAATATACACCTTTATTTATTTATTATTTCTTGATTTTTTTTTGTTAATTATTACTTACAATGCATAATAAATAGGAGTGTATTAGAAAATTAAAGAACCAACAGAGGTAAGAGGATTATAATTTAAGACTTACGGAAAATGAATAGCGAACCATATTTGGAGGACGAGGGTATAACTTTTATAAGGCGTGTAGGAAACTATACGTTTATAATTAGGTACTGTTTGATTAGAAGTGTAGAAAATATATGGAAATAAAATGAATTCTAAGTAGTTGAATTCTCTAGAATTAATTTTCATGAGAAATGTCAATTACACGTATTTGATTGACTTAATTTTCCACATAGAAATAATTGTTGTTTTCCATATTTTGGTTTTTGATAGATATTGTTTTCCATAGATATAATATTTTTTACCAAATTATTATTTGATAGTCATTATTTTTTTATAGAAATTATTAAGTTATATATATATAACTTGTACTTTCTTCAATGTAATTTTTTATTTGCCAATTTTTTTATTTGTCAAAACTACTTGAGCTCCAATTTTGTGCTGATTATATGTTTATATTTGAGACGAAATCAAATCAAGATGAATGAAAAAGGATAATTAATGTCAAGATTTTGTCTTGCATAATTTTTTTCATGGACAATGATGATATGATGAGAACGTTTGAGAATGCTTATGAAGATATGGCACATAGAGTGAGGATTTCTGACAATTATAGTCTCGTTATATGGGTTACCACTCATGATTTAATGAATAATTTTGAAGCAGCAACTATCTCAGTAATGGACTTAATAAGTATAAGCTTATAATAGAAAAGAAATTGTGAGAAATTCAGTGAGTGATTTGTATATGATTATGAAGATAAATCAAAGTTATAAACTTCAATAACGATCTATAATTGGAAAATTTGAAATGATTATAAGATTTTATATTCGTTAACATTTGCAATAAATGTCATGTTACATAAAATCCCAAAAAAAGAAAAAAAACGAAAAAGAAAATGAAATGTTCCCAATCGATGTGCTTGTTTTCCAATTTTTTATATTTTATATAAGGTAAAAAATAATCCAATATTTTAAGAAATATGAAATTCTGATTTCCTGAAAAACGAATTACCTACCCCCAAGGAAAATATTTTCCTTGTTACTAAAAGTGAGAAAATATTTTCCATGAAAAAAAGTTAATCTAACATCAAAAAAGAGAGAATTTTAGTGGAAAACTAGCATTTTTCATGAAAAATTATGGCAATCAAACACACCTTTAGTTTCTTAAAAAGTTAGCTTTTATTAAATTAAATTTTAGGTTGAGACTTTTGGTTTGACATGCATATTGTGTGTGTGTGTTTTTTTTTTTTACTTAACTACAATCATATAAAGCCATCTTTTTTTTTTTTCCATGTGAGCCGGAAGGTGAAGACCTTTTTTTTAATTAATTAATGAGTCGATTATTAACGATAAAGATTAAATAGTATTTCAGTGGTTAAATTCTCAAGTATCAAATTGTAGGTTTTGAGTTCGAATCACATATTCTCCTCCTCTCTCTTATCTCCCACTCGTATCAAATAATAAATAAATAAATAACAAGATTAAACTAGGTTTTAAAATAAAAAAATGTGGGCAAATTTAGTAATCAATAATTTTTCCGAATCCCAACTTTAATTTAAAGAGTGATTATGAACAGTGAAGAAGTGAAATGCATAACGGAGGAACTTTTAGAGACTCTTATCTATTTTATTGAACAAATTTCTAATATTTTAAAAGTACCACAATCTAATTTATTGGACAAATTAAGAGTTCAATGTGTGGGTACAAAGTCCCAATTTATTGTTAAAATATGGCCTTCGAACATATATATAGGTTTATTGTCTTTTTGATTGATTTGGACTACCATATTTCAGATATTCGTAGAGTATCATTTTTTTTCTTTATCTTAAATTTACACGACAATCTTCTCACAATAAACATTAAATTTTATTTATATTATATATATATAAGGAATGAAGTCTGCGATACTTTTTACCGCATTTTCCCTGTTAAAACTGTCTTAAATGATGTCATTTTAGACTTTTTCTTAAATGTCAAGTAAATTTTGCAGTAAATTATAGATTAATATATATATATATATAAGGAATGAAGTCTGCGATACTTTTTACCGCATTTTCCCTGTTAAAACAGTCTTAAATGAGGTCATTTTAGACTTTTTCTTAAATGTTAGGTAAATTCTGCAGTAAATTATAGATTAATATTTCCCTATTTTTTTCAATTAATTAGGGATTATAATCCTTACATATTCTTATCTTCAAGAATATTTTTCAGAGGTTTTGCAAATCCTTTTTTTTTCAATTAATTAGGGATTATAATCCTTACATATTCTTATCTTCAAGAATATTTTTTTCAGAGGTTTTGCAAATCCTTTTTAATTTATTATCTTTGCTAATCAACGGTTGGCTTATTTTTTTAAATATTTTGTTGGATTAATCTATATTCAAACTTTTGATTTTTCAACTCAAAATTTTTTCAATATATATATATATCTTATCTATGAAGTATTTCGTAATTTATATTAGAGTATTTCTTTTTAGTTAATGCATTAATTTTTAATTATTTTTATATGATTTTTATCGAGTTATTATTACGTTACTTCATTTAAATATAATAAATATGGTTTAATTAATGTTTCATAGTTTACAGAATTCCTGTCACGGCATAGTCACGGAGAAAAATAAAATGTTTAATTTTTTGAGGTGTAAAAATGACAGTGAGTCAGGTCGGGATCATGTATGGTACACTAGTTACCCTACCCATCAAATTTTTTTCCATCCACACTTAAATCGAGGACGAGTTGACAACATGTTAGTACGAATAATTCATATAATAGCCAATTTAAATATATTTATATCTTTTTATTTTCAGTTTTTGTTTAATGGATAGTATTATAAATATTAAAATTATAATTGAAATTATTAAGCATTTTTATAAGTTTTATCATCTTTTTACTTTTTCAAACAATTAGAATTTTTAGTAAATATTTTAATTTTTGTAAAAAAAAAAAAAGTTAAACAAGTCGGGTATGAGTAAAAATTATCATAACCTTAATTCCTCGGTCCATTGTTAAGTCGGATCGATTTTCTTTATCCCATCCCCGACTTAATTACCCATTTAGTCTGGTATTTCCCATTTTAACAGGATCAAGTACCTGTAGGCCCCATCTTAATATGATCGAGTACTTGTAGGCATCGAGTTTAGTGGGTTTTTTCGACTCATACTAAAGTCACTTAATAGTATTCCATATCAAGTAAGAATATAATAATAACTATTAGTTATCTCAAAAAAATAATAACTATTAGTTAAAAACAAGATAATCAAAACATTGCAGTTTAATGTGGCTAATCATATATTACTTAATATTTCGTACTAATACTAGATATAATTTGATTTAATATCTTCATGTGCAACACATAGGTGAGAATCTAGTGTATATTAAGTTAGAATGAGGGATGAAAAATTGAGTGATGAAAAATTATATACCACTTGAGGCATGGGTTTTACGATGTGTGAGAATAAAATTGGTTCGATCAATTTTTAGTATACAAGAAAAATTTAAAAAATAAGATTATTTTAATTTTTTATGCAAAGGAGAAATATGAGGGTATAGTTGAAATAAACCTCATAATTCGAATATATTTTTTTTAAATTTTAAGTATATTATTTTCTTTTGTTTTAGACGCATTATTTTCTTATTTATATACTAGGAAAATAGAAATTTTATTTGAATACTTTTAGCCGTAAGTATATTAGGCAATTTTTTAGGGAAATAGATAGGGCTCCTAGTTGACTGGAGATCTAACTCTAAACCCAGAAACTTATAGAGAATTTGGCCCAAACGACCTTCAATGCTACTAAAATTGGCTGCCTGACCTTTGACAAAAAAAAACGTATTTTAGACTTAAACTAGAAGTAATATAAAATATAAATTTACTATTATATCCTCAGCTATCTATGCCCCAATTCCCAGCTAATTTATCGTTTCTTCACCTTCGTTCCAAATTCCTCACCATCATCTTTGTAGCTCAATAGTCACTGGTGCTTCTTTAAAATACTTCTTTGCACTTGAAATATGTTTGGGTCGAACAACGACTACTCACCCAATTTCTGTGCTGCTTGCTTACCCTTGTCTGCTTCCTAGTTTTTTCTTCAAGTAATTTTTGTGTTTAAGTAATTTCCTAGTAATCAGGTCATGTTAATGTGTTATTTTTGGTTTGAGAAATTAATAAATATGGCTTATGTGTTGTTGTGGTTTATGTGTTGGTTTGAGAAAAATATACAAGAGTCCTCCAATTATACCAAGTTCATGCATATACAAATATGTATAGATTTCTATACGTATAATTTGGTTTGCAAGTGTTAATTTTGCTTATGCTCATATGCCCATTCATTTTTTGAAGAATATTTTAGTTTATAGGTCATAACGATACATGTTTCGTTATTTCATATGTTTCACAACTGTACAATTGTTTTGTTACTTTAACAATTTCAAGTGTTTTCTAACTCTTAAATTTTTTAAAATAGATGAATGGGACACAATGAAAGAAAAAATTTTGGAGCAAATTTGTAATTTTCTAGTGAATAAGGGGTGAAGATACGTGGTTCATTATTTATACACATCACGATTCAGCAGTTGTTATACCCATTTAAAATCTATTTTAAACGTAAATTAAAATTAAGATAAAATAAATTTACTAGTATATCCTCAACTATCTATGCCACAATTCATTATTTTGTGAATATTTTTGTTTACAGGTGTAACAATACATATTTCATTATTTCATATGTTTTACAACTCAACAGTCGTTTTGATCTTTTAAACTTGGAGGTGTTCACTACCTTAGATTCTTTAAAATAGTTTAAACGGATACAATGAAAGAAAAAATTTCTAAGCAAATATGTGATTTTCTAGTGAACAGTTGTCACGATACATGGTTCTTTTTTTATGCACATTACGATTCATTAGTCGTTATGCTCATTTAAAACCTATTTTAAACTTAAATCCAAATTAATATATAATATAGATTTACTAGTAAATCCTCAACCATCTATACGACAATTCATTGTTTTAGAAATATTTTGGTTTACGAGTTATAACGATACATGTTCCGTTATCTCATAAATTTCAAGACTCAACAGCCATTTTGCTCCTTTAAAATTAGAGATTTTTACTAACTCTTAGATTCTTTAAAATACTTGAAATAGATTCAACGAAAGAAAAATTTTCTGAGCAAATATGTGATTTTTTATTGAACCAGTGGTCACGATACATATCATATATTAGATTTGGTTGTCATTGCGTTTGGTCATCCGGTGAATAATGATTATTAAATGAGTGAGATTATGGATTGCGAATGAATTTATGTTCTCTTAGTTGCAATTGGAACATTTCAGGAATATCCAAGGGAAAATTGTACTTATACTCAAATGTCTATTGCTCATTCAGGAATATTTCAGCTCATAATGATAATGATATATGTTTTCATTATGTTGTATGTGTCATGACTCAACAGACGTTTTACCGTTGACTGCTCGTAATATTTGCTAACAGTTAGTGTCTCGTTATGTTGTATGTCTCATGATTCAACAGTAGTTTTGCTTTATTGACCGCTTCTAATGTTTGTTAACAGTTAGTGTTTTGAAAATGGTTGAAACAATACATGTCTCGTTATGTTATATGTGTTACGACTCAACAGTTGTTTGCTCCATTGACCGCTCATAATATTTGCTGACAGTTAATATTTTGAAAAAAGTTGGAATGATACATGTCTCGTCATGTTGTATGTGTAACAACTCAACAGTCATTTTGCTTCGTTGACTGCTTTTAATATTTGCTAGCAATTGGTGTTTTGAAAAAAGTTAGAACAATACATGTCTCACTATGTTGTATGTGTCATGACACAACAGTCGCTTTGCTCCGTTGACCGCTTATAATATTTGCCAATAGTTTGTGTTGTGCAAAAAGTTGGAATGATACATGTCTCGTCATGTTGTATGTGTAACAACTCAACAGTCATTTTGCTTCGTTGACTGCTTTTAATATTTGCTAGCAATTGGTGTTTTGAAAAAAGTTAGAACAATACATGTCTCATTATGTTATATGTGTCACGACACAACAATCGTTTTGCTCCTTTAACCCCTCTTAATGTTTGCTAATAGTTAGTGTTTTGAAAAAAATTGAAAAAATACATGTCTTGTTATGTTGTATGTGTCATGAATCACTAGTCATTTTGCTCCATTGACTGCTCTTAATGTTTACTAACAGTTAGTGTTTTGAAAAAAGTTGGAACAATACATGTCTCGTTATATTGTATATGTCACTAATCACCAGTCGTTTTATTATGTTGACCGCTCTTAATGTTTGCTAAAAGTTGATGTTTTGAAAAAGGTTTGAACAATACATGTCTCGTTATGTTGTATGTGTCACGACTCAACAGTCGTTTTGCTCAATTGATCAATCCTAATGTTTGCTAACAATTAGTGTTTTGAAAAATGTTGGAACGATACATGTCTCGTTATGCTGTATGTGTCATGACTCAACAGTCGTTTTGCTCGATTGACCGCTCTTAATGTTTGCTAACAGTTAGTGTTTTAAAAATGGTTGGAGCGATACATGTCTCGTTATGTTATATGTGTCAGACTCAACAG
The DNA here is from genome assembly GCA_963692815.1 of Nyctanthes arbor-tristis. Lineage (NCBI taxonomy): Eukaryota > Viridiplantae > Streptophyta > Magnoliopsida > Lamiales > Oleaceae > Nyctanthes > Nyctanthes arbor-tristis. The sequence goes on from CAVNYN010220837.1 coordinate 151,566, forward strand.
TTTTGCTCCGTTGACCGCTCCTAATGTTTGCTAACAGTTGGTATTTTGAAAAAAGTTAGAACAATACATGTCTCGTTATGTTGTATGGGTCATGACTCAACAGTCGTTGGTTCGTTTGTGTCAGGAACGGTTGTTTAGCTCCAATAACTACTCCTAGTCTTTGCTAATAGTTATTTTTTTCAAATAGGTAATCACAATACATATTTCGCTATCTTGTAGTGTGATGACTGAGTCGTTTTGCGCTAATGACTATTCTTGGTATTTGGTAACAGTTAGATACGAAGGTGTCTACTAACCATTAGAGTCTATGACATTAGTCTTTTTGACTAGATAAAATAAACGTGATGAAACAAAAAAAGACATTGAGATTCGAAAAATGATTTAAAGGACGACGAAAAGTCAAAACGATACTAGATACGGAGGAACAAGAGTTCAATCGTAATGTGCTAAAATGCTTGAAACATGACACATCACTCAGCTGTTGAATGAGATATTAACCTTCTACTGAGTGATAGGAGAATAAATGGATTCAAATGGCCTCAACATTGACAACTATAGGAAACGATACTTCTACGAAGGGAATCGTTACGTACGTGTGCATTTCTAAGAGGCCATTGTACGCTGCGCAGACTGAACATGCACCAGTTTTATCATGCCAAGTGGATTGAATAAGGTAATCTACAAAGAGAATAACTTAAAGGAAGCCGAATACCCAGAACGATACTACATACAAAGGAACGAGAGTTCAACTGTAATGTGCTAAAACGCTTGAAACATGACACATAATTCATCATGTTAAAGGAGATATTACATTCTACTGAGAGATGAGAGAGTGAATGGATTCAAATAGGCTTAACAATGACAAGCGTGGGAAATGAAACTTGTGATTTCTAGTTAATAAAAAGTAATGTATATGTTTCATTATACTTATATACATCACAATTGTTCATTCAGTATATAACTTTAGCACCACAAGCATTAAAGAACCCCCAACTTATTTATAATAAATAATAAAATACATCTTATACTTGGTTACTCAAGCTGGATTGAGTAATAGAATAATGGTTCTCATGTTTTTAAATAGTTAGGAATGCCCAAAATGATATATGTTAACAAGGACAACTATACAATTGTGCATCTCTAAAATAAACTTGTAACAAATCATGAACATAACATGCATCGTGATCCACATTGCTGCGTGGAGAAAATAAGCTAACTCGATGTAAAGACCACTTTAAGCGGTAACGAATACACAAAATGATACTTGATCTGGAGGAACGACACTTCTGCTGTGATATGTTGAAATTATAACAACAACTGAACACGCACTATAGTTGTATCTCTCAAAACACTTGCAACAAGTCACAAACTGAACACACACTATTATATTCATTGCTAGGAGTAAATAAGTTAATTCAATGTACAGAATGATTTAAACGATGAATATCCAAAACAATAATTAATGCTAAATGATCCTTTTTAAATAAAAAACAACTATCTAGTTGTGATTCCATAAAACAATTGTAACAAATTAGAAACGTAACATACATTGTTACATATATCGCTATATAGGGTAAATAGTTAATATGATGTTTTGAATGGTTTAAACGATCATGAATATTTAAAAGTATACGTGATAAAAAAGAACGAGTATTTAGTTGTGCTCTCTTAAAATATTTGTAACAACTTACAAAATTTAACATGTATCATTACTTTTAAAAGATCATGAATGCCAAAACTATACTTTTATAAAGGAACGAGAATTTAGTCGTGACCCCTTAAAATTATTGCAACAAAAAAGGAAAATTTTAAATTGAACAGCGAGGCTAGAGTGATGAATGACTATAATAATAGTTGTACCATTTTCACCACTTTGGAATGAGAGTTTAGTCGTGGATCTTTAAATCTATTACATAACTTAAAATTTAACACGCCATGTTTAAACATAGTACTATGTAGAGTTTTAAAGTGTTCTATAGTTTTAAAGGTATAAAATATTAATGGATGCTTGAAACGATTCTTTCGTCATTTTTGTTAGCTCAAAACGATTGTTCTCTTGTGATGGCTTATGAAACTTGTAAAAGATTGCAAAACTTAAACGTCAATATTCCATATATTTCGTATATAAAGTATAAAGGTGATTCCCAATCTAAATGAATTAACAAATCATGAATACATAAAACGATAAAAACATTATTTTTCTTATTCAATAACGACTGTACATTTATTCTATTTTTTACACTTAATAAATATTCTTGGTGATTAACTAACACAAAATCTTTGCTCATAAAAACACCTTATGTAACATCCCGGAAATTTCTACAAATTAAGGTAAGCAACGAAAATTGTTGTTTTGAAAGAATTACTTGAATATTATTGTAAGATTTCTTGAAAATTAAAAACAAAAATGTGTCGAGATGTGATTGGCGGAACTCAAATTTCAATTAAAAACAACTAAATCTAACTATTACATATAGGGCTAAAAGGTCCTCCAATTCCTCCAAACCCTTTCAACACTCCACATTTCCCTTCATTCATCCAAATTCGTCCAAAGCCAAGAAATGAGAAAGAATGACCCTTAAAACCCTCTATAATATCACCCTTGTACTTGAAAAAGGGTCCTTACCATGTATAAAAAGATCCTAACTCAAGAATAGCTTTAATTAAGGAATATCAAGGCTTTAAAGAAACCTTTTCACGTGGATTATTCAAGAAATATTTAAGGTGAGTAACCTAATACTTTAATTCTCTTTCTACATGCATAAAGTTTTGATAAGATAAATGTGTGTTTGATTGATTATTTCCATGAGACAAACATGGATTTTGATGCATTGTTATGGAAAGAAATATTGGTTTATTGCATCTATATCGCTAGTTAATATTCTATCCGTTCTGAATTGCTCTGTGGAACATGACCTTGCTATGTGATATTGGTCATTCTAGCTATGTGAAAATCTTTGCGGCCTTGCCGTATGGTCTTGGCCAATCTGAATCCTTGTGGCCTTACTGTGTGGTCTTGACCAATCATGTGCGCACCTCGTGTAGTAGTTTAACTAGTGATAGGGCCCTTTGTGCATTCAATGACTTTGTGCATCTAAAAGCTTTGTGAAACACATGGCTTTCTTGAAAATGTGTTTTCTCATATGAAAGTGAATCAAGATATTTGGTTATTCACTGAGTAGTTTATACTCACTCCCCTTTTCC
>CAVNYN010220845.1:0-13077 GCA_963692815.1 Nyctanthes arbor-tristis
TACTAGTAATTTTGCAAGTATGTTTGTGATTCAATGTATAAAATTTGTCACTAGACCTAACACCTCTGAATAAAGTTTTTCCAAGCAAGTTTGATTCAGTATCAAGATCAAAAACTTTACACTCAACTTTAGAAAAGAGCACTCTAAGATTATCATCACATAGTTGACCAATACTCAAAAGATTTGCTTTCAAACAATACATATTTTAGAGTGGGTAAGCCTTAAATATAGATATTTCTAGATCTCTCAATGTGACATTGCAGTCCATTTTCAAAGGTAACTAAACCTGTTTCACCTCTTTGGAAATTGGACAACAGTTCTAAGTTAACTGTCATGTGTCTAGAAATCCACTATCAAAATACCAAGCGTTAGGGATTAGAGCACTTCAATAAAGTTTAACAACATAGCTTTTGTACTCACTTTTTTTCACCCAAACCTGTTTTACCTTACCTTTTACTTCAGGTATTTTAACTTTATCTGTGTTGATCAATTTTATGTATTCTTGATAATTAAAAACATCATGATCAAATTCACCACAAAACTTATAATTTACCTATTTGACCTTACCATACACATTAGAGTTCTGAACTGGTCTAACATTAGGAGGTTGATTTCTGGTTTTCTGCTGTTGCTGCTTTGGTGGACTATTCTTCTAGATAGTTCTGCTCGAAGAGAGTGCAGACGTATCTTGCGTAGGTCCAGAATTCTACTTTTGTCCTGCAAGTTCTTTTTGGAATTTTTCCCCTGATTCTTTCAGAAAAATTGTCTGTTGGACAGCTTTACCTTTTCCTTCATATTATAGTCCAGATGTGTCACCTGAAGGTCTTTCATAGAACACCGATTGAATGTACTCCCCGATAGCAAAGATATGTCAGGGATAGATCATGAGCTCATAGAACACCGATTGAATGTACTGCCCGATAGCAAGTCTATAAAATAAAGGAGAAGGCAATTCGCCCCTTTCCGCATGGAGATAATACAGGTGGAGATTGAGAAATTGCTCAAGGCTGGTTTTATCAGGGAGGTATAGTTTCTAGATTGGTTGGCGAATGTCGTTTTGGTACCTAAGCCAAATGAGAAATGGAGAATGTGCATTGACTTTAATGATCTCAACAGGGTGTGTCCTAAGAATAGTTACCCACTGCCCCGAATAGATCATCTTGTGGACTCAACCTCAAGTCATAACCGTTACAGTTTCGTGGATGCATTCTTAGGTTACCACCAGAAAAAATGGCCGAGGATGATGCAGAAAAGACCTCCTTTGTAGCCAATGAGGACATCTACTATTACAATGTCATGCCCTTCAGGTTGAAAAATACAGGGGCAACATATCAGAGAATGGTTAACAAAGTCTTTACAGAAGAAATCAGGAAGACAATCGAAGTGTATATGGATAACATGGAGGTTAAGAGTATAGATAGAGGTCAGCACATTAGGGATTTGGAAAAAATCTTTGCCACCTTAAGGAAATACAACATTCGACTGAACCTGGCTAAGTGTGTTTTCGGGATAGCTTCAGGCAAATTTCTTGGCTTTATGATAACCCACAGAGGGATTGAGGCAAACCCCGACAAGATCTCAGCTCTAGTAAACATAGAGTCGCCGAAAAACTTAAAAGAAGTGGAACGACTCACAGGTCGGGTGGTAGTGCCGGGTCGGTTTATGTCAAAGGCTACCGACAGGTATGCACCCTTCTTTTGAACTATTAAGGATCGAGTTGTGTTCACCTAGGACAACAGGTGTGAAGCCTCTCTCCAAAAATTGAAAGAATATCTGGGAACTCTACCGATTCTATCATGACCTCAACCAGATGAACAGCTTTACCTATACCTAGCGGTCTCAGAACATGCAGTCAGTGCCATATTGGTCAGCGAAGAAAATAGCGAACAGAAGCCGGTCTATTATATCAGTAAAATCTTGACCGCCATCGAGCAGAGATATTGTCTAGCAGAATAGTTGGCTCTTGCACTTGTGGTTGCCTTGAGAAAGCTGAGACCTTATTTTCAGGCCCATACGATCTATGTGTTAACTAATCAACCTCTGAAGCAGATATTGCAAAAACCAGATGTCACGGTTCGATTGTTGAAATGGGCCGTAGAACTCAGTGAATACGACATTGAATACAGGAGTCGACCGATAATAAAGGGCCAAGTTCTGGCAGACTTCATAGAAGAATAAGCCCAAAATCTTATGACTCAGAAGAAAGTATCGCCAACAGCGCTGAGATGTGGATTCTTTTTATTGATGGATCATCTAACTCGACTGGTGCGGGAGGAGGTATAATCTTACAGAAGGAAGCATGCATAATTGAGGCAAAGTGTACGATTAGATTTGGGTTCAAAGTGACAAATAACCAAGCAGAATACGAGGCCGTAATCATGGGATTGTAGATAGCATTACAACTCGGGGTCGAGAACATAACAGTTTACAGTGATTCTCAGTTGGTTGTCGAATAGATCGAGGGAACTTACGAGTCAAAGGGAGAAATCATTAACCTATACCGAATGGAATTCCTCGACCTGCGTAAAAAATTCAAATACTATAAAATCAAGAAAGTGCCTAGGTCACAGAACTCGAAAGCCGATGCATTATCCAGACTTGTACCCCTAAACACTAATGGATTAGAAAGGGCAGTATTCTTGAAGACACTCCACGAACCTTCCATCAGGAGAAAAGAATATGTAGGAGAGATTTAGTCAGAGCCCACAGGGTCTACGTGGATCAATCCTATAAGAACGTTCTTCGAAATTGGAAGCCTGCCTGCAAATAGGGAAGAAGGTAGAAAGATCAGGAAGAAAGCGGCCTCCTACCTGATCATTGACGGCCTACTGTATAAAAGAGGATTCGCTATGCCTTACTTGAGATGTCTCACTCCGCAGGAATCAACAGACAAGATGGCAGAAGTGTATGAAGGGGCGTGTGGCGGTCATCAGGGAGGTAGAACCCTGGCCGCCAAATTGGTATGGTGCAGGCATTTTTGGTTGAGTATGAAAAAGGATACGGTGAACTTCATGCAAAGTTGTGAGAGATGCCAAAGGTTTGGAAATAATGTTACACGACCTCCCACGCATCTATCCACCATAGAACACCAAGCCCCTTTTGAGCAATAGGGAGTTGATATTCTTGGCCCATTCCCTAAAGGTAAAAGATAGATGCAATTCCTGGTAGTGGAGGTCGAGTATTTCACCAAATGGGTAGAGGCTATGCCACTGGCCACCATAACGGCTCAGAAGATAAAAAACTTTCTGTAGAAGTCTATCATGTGTCGATTCGGTCTTCCTAAAACTTTCATCACGGATAATGGCTGACAGTTCAACTACCGATCCTTCAAAGACTTCTGCAGCAAGTGGTATATCGAACACCGCCTAACATCGGTGGCTCACCCGCAGAGTAATGGCCTTGCTGAATTAGCAAACAAGCTGATTCTTAGCTATCTCAGGAAAAGGTTGGAAAACACCAAGGGCGAGTGGCTAGAGTATCTTCCAGCAATTCTGTAGAGCCGTAGGACAGCTTATAAAACATCCACTGGAGAAACACCTTTCATGTTAGCTTTTGGAATGGAGGCCTGGGTACCAATCAAAGTTTCTATACCAAATTATCGTGAGAAGCACGGCGATGAATAGGGCCAAGAGAAAGATTCAACCTCTTGGAAGAGGTGAGAGATCAAGCCGAACTGAAGATGGCAAATTATCGTTAGGCACTGAGAAAATACTTCAACGAAAATATACGCCCCAATGAGTTCAGAGTCGGTGACTTAGTACTGAGGAAAGCGGAGGCCGCTGGACATCACAAGGGTAAGTAAGACCCCAATTGCCCTTCGAGGTGTTACGTAAAGTGTAGCTAGGTACCTACAGCCTGCGAGACATGCTACACCATCCCCTACCAAGATCATGGAATGCAAAAAATCTCAAACTGTACCACAAATAGATAAGTGTAAGCCAGAACTGATTCTTTGTAACCGTTATAGCTTATGTACTATTTTGTATGCGCTCTGTAGGGTACTCTTTTTTCCTTTGGTAGGTTTTCGCCCCAAGGGGTTTTAGCACTGAAGGTTTTAACGAGGCTCGCAAAATAAAAAAATTTTCGCAGGCTATTTTCAAATACTTATAACAGATAGAGCGAATAAAGTAGCCTAATTGGGAAGTTCCCGAATACAAGTACGGAACACGGCCTTATGGCGTGATATTAGAGTGAATAAAAGTAGCCTAATTGGGAAGTTCCCGAATACAAGTAAGGAACACGACCTTATGGTACGATATTAGAGCGAATAAAAATAACCTGTGCGACCCCTCTAACAATTGTGAAGTTCCCGAATACAACTACGGAACAAAACCTTATGGCGCGATATTAGAGCGAATAAAAGTACCCTAACAGCGCGACCCCTCTAATAGTTAGAATGAATAAAAGTAGCCTAACAGCGCGACCCCTCTAACAGTTAGAACGAATAAAAGTAACCTAATTGGGAAGTTCCCAAATACAAATACAGAACAAGACCTTATGGCGCGATATTAGAGCGAATAAAAATAGCCTACTAGCGCGACCCCTTTAACAGTCAGAGTGAATAAAAGTATATTAAAAGAAACGTCGCGAAGTACCATGAACAAAAATAGACATCACACGTTTGCAAGATCATTTAAACAACTTGGATATTTCATTTCCATTCCAAACAAGGACATGTTCCCGAAGGAATTACAAAAATAGAAAAGAAGAGAAGATAAGAAAGGTCGAGGAGTTGTTTTCAATCTAACGTCTCTAAGTCCTCGTCCTCGCCCTCGCCCTCTTCATCATTGTCCTCCTCAGCAATAGGATGGTTGAACTGATCAAGGTCGAAATCATCCGTCCTATTAGGAAAATTCATCATAGGAGACGTATCGAGATCAGGGACATGCCCGGCATTCTCTTATGCCCCGACCGTACATTTCCATGGCATAATTCCCTTTAGCCATCTTGAACTCTTCCAAAGCTTTGAAGTTCTCTACGGCTTCTTCCCGATCTCTCAACCTTTGCTTAGTGACCTCCTGGAGTTCATTCTCTTTCGCTTGCAGCAAAGCTCTAATGTGCCTCATTTCTTCCTCCAGCTTCTCTTTCTCCACCTAGATCGCGGCTTTTGCTTGTTCAACCTTCATAGCCTTGGCTGAATGATATTGAACTGTTTGCTGCATCTCAGCCCCCAAGAGCGCCCTCTTATGACCCTGCTCTGCCAGCCCATATCCTATGCTAATGGCCTAGATAGAGAAGTATGTCAGGCCCAGTATTAAAAAAAAAAAAAAAAGGACCATGGATGAGATTGATACCTCGCAGACGTGAGAAAGAAAAATGATCAATCCCTCTCTCTAGGGTAATCATGTCACGATACTTCTTGACCACCTTGAGGACTAAAGCCCTCTTCAAAGCATTGGCCACGTCCTCGCGGTGTTCCACAGAAGAGCGGGAAGGAGATGGGGCAATAGGTAATTTGCCACGGAAGCGGCTAGGCCCCTCTTGACCCCTCTCGGGGACCAGTCTCGGTGGTGGGGTCGAGGTGTCACAGAGGCCCTGAAGCGGAAAAATAGTAGAGTCAGCCACACGGACCGACACTGGCACAACCTTTAAGGTAGAGGGGGTGGTTTTCGCTTTCTTCCTCTTAGGGTTGTCTCGGCACCTTATGCCCAGGTGGGCCTGATTCTCTTCCGCTTCCCTAGCCTTGGTGGCGATAGCTACTTCCAAGGCCTCATTATCAGCTACCATTGCTCCTAAAAGGTCGAACACAAGATAAAGTGCAGTTAGGAGACAATAGAAGAAGTTAGAAAAGAGAGTATACACTCTATTAAACTTGTAAACCATGAACACTCAGCTAAAGCAGTAAGTGGAGGCTGAGAGGTCTTGGGTCGACATACCCTCTTTACTCTATACCCCGGCCATGAGGAGAAGGTCGTTATGTATTAGATCACTCGCCTCCTCTGCTAACAGGCCTACATCTACCACCCGCACTGTGCAGGCAGCAGTTTCATCATCAATCGTCCCTATATCATTATATTCTGCCACCTTGGGTCGTTTCCAGGATGACCCAAACAGGTTACCAGCGTTGGGGCGGTAGTAAAAGTACTGGGTTTTCCACTGCTGGAGGAAGAAGGGATACAAGGCAACGAGATAACCCTCCTCCCAGCCAGATACACTAAACTATTGCACTTGGGCACGTATTTCAACTCTCAGAGGGTCCTAAGAAGGTCGATGGTAGGTTTGTTCACTATAGACCCGTAAAGGATAAAAAAATAGACGAGCAGCTTCCAACCGTTGGGAGATAATTGGGCCAGGAAAATATTCACGAGCCAAAGGAAATGGAGGAAGAACAGGTGCATAGTAAAACTGAGCCCACCGACCAAGGAGGCTTTGAAAACAGTAACCTCGCCATCCTTACATTCAAAGGGGACGTCATCTGGACCAGGAACTCGATGAGTCCCATACAAATGGAGGTCGTAAGTTTTCATAGTTTTCACTATATCGTGCTCCTTCCACCAAGTCACCACATTGGGAATCACACATGGGGTCGGAATCGCTACCGCCTTCCTCTGCGTCACTATCCCCCTCACGATCACCCTCACTCTCAGCTGGCTCTTCACTTGTCTCCCTGCTCCTAATTCTATTTGACCCTATTATGGATTCGGCTAACTGTGACAGTGGGGGCGGATAAAAACCTGTTGGGTCTACATCTAGAGAGACGTCTAGGTTCTTGATCTTCCTTAGGTTGTGAACCTCGATCCTTCTCCCAAACATTGTACAAAAACAAAAACACGAATAAGGAAATAGAAAGAAAGAGTTAAGGCAAGGGGTCGTACCTAATGGGTCGGACTGGAATGGTTCAAAGGATTCTTAAAGAGTTCAAAAACCTCAAAAAGAGAGTTCCTAATACGGTATGTGGGAAATGAGGGTCTGTTTTTTCGACTTTTATAATGAAGAAAGATGATGGGACCCTTCTAGGATAGCGCACTCATCATTATGGCTGTGTTCATGCACGTCTTTTCCTTTGGCTGACTGTTGCTTTCTTTTTCCAATCATTCACCCAAGCATTTCTACTGTGGACTTCTGCGTCTCGAAAAACACCTCACTTTTGGTAGAGGTATTTCGATGCACGGGGGCCTATGAAAGAGATATAATTCCCAAGTGGGTTTCAACCAATTGGTAGGCCCATCCTCATTGACAACAGCGGTTATTCGATATTAGAGGGGCCAAGCCCATTTAGCCCTTGCGCAAAACCCATTCAAGAGCCCAGGTATATTTTGCCTATTCACATGCACATTTTCCAAGATAATTTTATTCGGCTTTGAGAATTACTTCCCCAAGACCTCTTTACTTACTCTCATGCCAGAGGGGCCATGAAGGTCAGCCTCCCCGTCTTCTTTTGCAGGATCTTGGAGATTCAAACACGAGGCGGATCTAGCAGAACCATTCTCAGGGCGAATACGACTTCATCAAAACTTACCAATGCAACCTCAGTCATTACACTCCTAGATTGATTTGTTAGATTTGAATAATGTGACTACGTAGATTGATTACAGAATTTAGTGTCATAGGATAATCAAGGCTTCGCAGCCAATTTCTATAGATTTTTGATGAAATGGTGATATATGGAAGTTTATGTAAAAGAACATGGACAGATTTAAAAAAAAAAAAATTGATAAAGATATATTTAATTTAATATGCTAATTTGAATTATTAGATCATATCATTCAGTTATTCACAACTGCATCTTATCTGTTATTTAAAATTTTTGTAACTAAATTGGAGATATTGATGATATCTCTTATTTAAAATATTTGTAACCAAATCTGAAATGTTGATAAGATCGTGTATATTAATAATATATTATTATATTATAATATATATACACACATACGTATTTTATATATGTTTATTCATTTATTTATTATTTTTGTAACTAACATGTTTTATATAAATTTATAACACAAAAATCTGATTTCTCAAAACTAATTTTTTCAACATGATTTTTAATGGTTCATAAAATAATGTTTGTACTTTCAGATTTAACCCTTTATTATTTATTTTGTTACCTCAATTGAAAATGTAACATATTTGTTCGTAGGTTTAGTTGCTGTCAGTTTGGTATTATTGAAGATGGTGCTTGGTAGGTATCAATTGCTTGATGTTTTGTTTTGCTTATACACTACTACAAAAAAACCCAATTGGCGTCGGTTGTAACCACAAATACGTGTCGGTTTTGACGGAGACGCATATGTCAGAGAAGCCTAAATGTAAAGGTATACGCATCGATTGTCCGCTGACGCCTAAATGTAACAATAGGCGTCGTTTGTTTCACAAAAACCGAGGCCTTAAGCCAAACTTAAAAAAATAAATAAAACACACAATAGGCGTCGGTTGTAAACAAACAACCGACGCCTATTGTGTGTTTTCCCCCTTTTTTTGGGGCTCTCTTCTAAATCCGCTAGCATGAAAATTCAAAATTCAACAAATGAATTATGTGGAGACACCCTTAAAACCCTTAAACATTGTACTTTAAACAAATAAAGACAATAATAATGTGGGCAAATTTGATTTATATTCTACTTCATTTACAACAAAAATAGAGTAATATATATTAGATTACCTGGAAAAGCATACTACAAGCACAAAACGTAGAAACTTAACCCCTAAAAAGGCAAATTAAAAGGATTCATGAAACAAATTAAAGTCTAACAACCCAAAGAAGAAACCAAGAAACAAAAGATAATAGCTAGCATCCTTCTTCTTCTTCGATTCTTGTTTGAACATCCTCTAAATCTGTAAATTAAGAAAAAAGAAATGAATTAAAGGAACAAAACATAATAAGTTAGTAAAAAGCTTCATGGAAGAGGATTTTTAGCTTTAGAGAAGAATGATAAAGGATTAATATTGGAAGAGAATAAGGTTAGGGAGGTGAGTATGCAGTGGAGAAGATGGTTTTGTGTTTAACTCTAACTAATGTTATGGAGGTACAAGTTCTTCGAGTGGATGTTGCATAAGAATTGTGGTTTTTATAAAGGCCTACAACCATAGGCGACGGTTCCTCCCGAGGAACCGACGTGCATTCTTCGAAAATTCAAAATTCAAATGAATTTTGAATTTTGAATTATTGAAGATTGGGCGTCGGTTCCTTTCGAGGAACGGACGCCCAATCTTCCAAATTCAAAATGCAAATGAATTTTGAATTTGAAAGCATTGGAGGAACCGACGCCCTATTTAGAAAATTAAAAAAAATAAAAATTAAAAAATTTAGGAGTAGGTGTCGGTTCCTTTGGAATCGACGTGTATTGCACAATAATAGGCATTGGTTGTGGTTGAACAATCAACACCCATTGTTGAAACAAGCAATGACCACAACCGACGCTTATTGTAGTGCCATTATTTTCAAAATTGCCACTGCGTGTGTTTTGCGCATCTTTTTTCTCAACAACCGACGTCTATGTCCATTTTTTTTGTTCAATTCTATAGTAGTGATAGAAACCATACAGGATAATCATCTTGTGGATATCTATTTTTTTATTTTTTACCAATCTTATAACAGGGAATTTGATTTTTGTTTATAGATTCTAGCTGTGAGGACTTTGAATTAAGCTTTGATTTCTGAGGATAATTAATCAAGCTATTTTGAACATCTATCATTATATGGCAAAACCTAATAGCATAGGAGACTATTGCTCTGTTTTCTATTTTCATGTTCCAGCAGGTTATGGCTGGTTTGGAGGAAAGTAAATTTACATAGGTAAGTTACTATTAGAAATATTTTCCGGCATATACGTCTCCTATTTTCTCCGTTAGATATTCAGCTTACAACAATTTTATGATTCTTATATACAAAATGCAATTTCTCAACTTGCCCTCTTTGTAAAGCCTGAAACTTGTGTTGAGGACATGCACGTATACTGAGCAAATTGCTATCATAAACTCTTTACAAAAGTTTATTTCAAAACATAAAGATGCAAGTATAATAAATTTTCTGTGCTTTGAAATTTTGACTGCTGGCACTTTGAAAAACGCCAGCCAATGTATTATGATCTTAATATACTATCACAGGATAATGTTCTTTCTTTCATACAAATGAGCAAATAATATTTTTTACCTATCATGATCATATTTTTTAACTGAAAATTTCTAAGGAGAGTTAACCTCTCCCTTATGGAGTGGAAAAGTACTACATGGCCCCCTGTTATTGGGAGATCAAGGGGTCCGACTCCTAATCCCCCAATAACACAGGACCATATGGTACATTTCCACTCCATAAGGGAGAGGTTAGTTCTTTATATAAATTATTTTGTTTTCAATGTTATTTGTAGTAGTTATGTAGGCCATTATTCTCTTTCTTCTCAAATATCTTCTGATGTTTGCTTGCACCTCTTACTTTCTGATATCAGGTGAAGGTGAAAGATTGGATCAGAAAAATAACAATTTTGTTGGAATGTTTAAACGAATATGTATCGTACCAGTCACATGACGTATGCTATGAAATGTAAAGACTGAGTAGGCCAAAGCCATTTGTAAAGTTGCCTCTTGCCAAAGTCCTTCAGTGGAACAACTCCTAGGGGCGGAGATAAGGGGGTGCCAAGCTATGCTTGGGCACACTCCATTTTGGCCAAAAAGCATTTTTTTCCCAAAAAAAATTAATAATAATAAATAATATACAAACAAGTATTAATCTACATTTTCGGACACCCTGATCCAATATATGTCCCCTGCCAACTTCGGCATGTTCTATGTATTGGGTGCATTAAGCCATGGTAAAATAAGTACTTTTCCTCATTCAATATTGAGCATGTGTTAAATCATTTTTATGCACTATAGCTATAATATATATCTATTAAAATGTAGCTTAACCTTTGTTTTTACTGCCGCTTTTATGGGGTGTTCATGTACTATCTTTTGAAATATTTTCTCAATTGGGATTCGCCTTACTAAGGTAGTAAGTATGGATATTTTTAAAATTCCTTGCAAGATTTTAATTTTTATTATTCTTGTGGTTATGCCTGTAGGATTATAAATTGTGGCTTGATAGTAAAGTAATATAATTTCTTTGAATCATTTTTTTTTTTTTTTTTTGGTTATGCCTGTGGACTACAATTAAATGATTTAATGTGTGATAGTAATATAATTGATTTAACAACTATATGGAAGTTAAAGAAATGACATATGGTTGCGAATTTTTATTGTGGAGTAGATTCAGTAAATATGAGCCTATATTTGTTATTTTTCTCATAGCACATTTTGACATTACTCGGAATGTCAAATAATTATTTTGAAGAATATTTACTGTGATCGTGTTACATATTGCACATAACAAGGAGTTACATTGTGGAACTAGATCGTCAAATGACGATTTTCACGGAGGATTAAATTTATTGTTCTCAAGTTTTTATTTCATTTTTTCCCTTGACATACTTATCAATGAAGTGTACTTTATGTGCATATCCTAATTGTACAAATTAAGCACTTGTGTTTGTTTATTATTCGCATTACTTTGATATTATATATGACTAGATTTTTTTCACCCGTGCGTTACACAAGTAGAATTATAGTATACATTTATATCAAAATTGACGTGTGAATATAGACATTATGTCATAAATAAAGTACAATATACCAGTTGCATTGTATAAAATTATAAATTGATATGAGAATTATAATTCACCATGAGATATTTGTAGTAAAATGTTTGAGCTCATAATTCTGGTCTCCTCCAAACACGTTGTGCAAGTTCACACATCCAATCTATATAAAGTTGTAATAATTAGCAGTCTAATAATTAGAACGACAATTTGATCCATCAACCCATAAAACCCGTGAAGACTTATCCCTAATAGGATTGACCCCCCATGCCTAATCGAGACAAAAGGACAGGTATGTAACAACATTGTCTACGCCCCATGGGTCCAGGGTGGGTTTGGGTCAAGTTAGACCCACTTCATAGACCCGTAACCCACCAAACATCTCCTTTTTTATTTTTAGTAAATTTAATTCTAAAAATGTGTAGAAATTATCAGAGATGACAATTTGACAGATCGACCCATAAATCTGTGACAATTTATTTATTTTTTTATTATTATGTTATTTTTTTTGAAAGGATTTTTCTATCGAATTGAAAGAATCATGTTATTATATTAATTAATACTGGGAAATGCTTGAAAATTTTCCTTGAAATAGATTTTCAAGTTATTCTAAAATAAATTTTGGTTTCCATATTATTAAGGACTCTGGGAAGGAAATTTTGAAAATCAAACAAATATAAATAATAAATAAATAAATAGAGATAATATCAGACAATTAGTTTATAATGTCTTTATTTTCAAATAATTCAGTAGCGAGAAGAATAATTCTAAAAAATACTAATCCATAAGAAATTACAGTTACTCATCGTCAAATTTATATAGGTAGCGGATAATAAAAAATTATAAAAACTCGTAATTATATATAAATGCTAAAAAAATAGAAATGAAAAAACTAAAATGAAAAAAAAGGAATATAAAAACTAATAAACTAATATAAATTATTGAAAACTCGTGATGAATATCCAAATAAGAAAAGTTAAAATTTTAAAACTAAAAAATGAGGCTTATAAGTTTTCCAAATTTGTTTTTACTTCGATTTAATGTAGGTGTTCCCCTTATTTTGTATTATCTAGATTATTGAGTTAACTTTGCGCTGACAAAACTTGTATATTAACAAAACTACACTAATTTCAAATTGTTCTATATTCGGAAGACTTTCATTAAGAAACCCAATCATAGAGATCAATAGTGGTTGAGTTTTAATTTCTTTAAAAAAAAATGGTTTTTTGATTTACAGATCTAGAGTTTTATCCATGACAAACAGTAATGTAAAATTTTTGTAAATAATAATTTTAAAAAGTTTATCCAATTGGAACAATAGTAAAGAATAATACTTAAAAAGTAATGCCTCGTGCCCTGTAACAACCGTATCACGATGCACAGAATATATGATCACTACACCCGCACAACACATAAAAGTGTTATATAAACTGTCACGATTTCGAGAAAATTTAATTCAACTTTATGATTTTCATACAATTTACTACGCTAAATAATAATAATA
>CAVNYN010220849.1:0-32075 GCA_963692815.1 Nyctanthes arbor-tristis
ATTTTCTTACAATAAAAAATAAACAAAAAATAAGGAGAAAAATAATTCTGCCAAATTTGTGGGAAACATTGGAGTACAAGATTTATCTTGAGGGAAACTATTAGAGATGGTCTATAATGGTTGCCCGTTTTGTAAGGTTTTATTACCACGGTGAGTTGATTGGCACAATTAAACTAATTTTTCCCACTTATCTTAATTGGCACAATCTCTTATTATTGAATGGATTTCTTTTTTCTCCTTTTCTTTTTCTTTCTTTCTTTCTTTCTTTCTTTTCTTTTCTTTTTTCCTTTTTTTTTTTGAGATTCCTAATTTAAATGACGTTATTTTTATTTTGTACAATTAACTTGCAAACATTGAATGATACGATTGCCGGTAATTGAAGGACTGTGTATAACGTTTGCGTTCAGAGTCTGCTTTCAGCCTATGAAACCAACTTTTATTTTGAATTCAATTATCTAATTATATTAGTTTAACAATCATGCAATGCACGGGAAGAACAATGTTTAAAAATATATCCAAAAGAAAGTTGAACAATGAATGGAAAAAAATTTGTAGATTCGTTGAAAATATAAAAATATAAATGTACAATCAATTGATTTAACAATACCAATAAACTTTTTTACTGGTGGAGTTCAAGAATATTAAAGAGACAAACGAAATTAATCTAATAATTCTTTTGTACATATGCATTAGTGGAAAATGTCAATCATCGTCATCATCATTTAATAGATTCACATTGCAAACTCAACAATTTATATACAAAAGAAAATTTTGAAAGTTCAATCATGTGTGCTATGGCCTCCTAAATAAAACTTGATCATGTTATATTTTTAACACAGCAGTGGAGGTTTATATGCCCAAATTTTGTTGTTCTTCCCACTTAATCGATGTAACTGAATGTGAATGCAATTGGCCATTAGTAGTCGCATTATTAGAACTCAAGCTGAAACTCGAAAAAAATTTCATGCATGGAGCCCTTGTTTAAAGTACGAAATTAGAAATTATCAATAAGTTGCAACTTGTAGTAGTGTTATTTATTCTTTGACTCTAATAGATTGGGCACTGATTGAAAAGACATCATATTTGTCGTTGAAGATTGATATCCCATTTATTTTATAAACACATGTATCTTGAACCCCTACCCCATTGTGAATCCAAAAATTTATTTTAAAACATTGTACCCAATGGTGGATCCAAAATTTTATTTACACGGGCTGTAACATAAAAAATGACAAATTTAATAGGACTAAATATAAATTTTTAAATTTTTTTCTATATAAATTAAAAAAAAAAAAAGTGGGACGACCTACGCTGACCTATGGCTACATCCACCCTTGATGCACCATTATCATTGAAACTTCTTGTAACATTCCATGAAAATTTCAAAAGTTCTATTTTGACTACATTGTCGAATAATACTCAACAATAAGAAATCAGTGAGTAAATTTTGTAATCGGATAACCACAGTGAGCCTCCAACAAGTGATTTCCAACTTGACTGAATATTGGGGTTGCGGGCGCAAAGTATTCATTGGATATAAGGCCTTGTACGACCCTTAGAGTACAGTGTTGACATGATGGGAGAGAAAAGAGACAGAGAGAAGATTATTATTTTAATTAAATAAGAATAAAAAGAGGTTGAGGGAAAAAAAGGAAAAATAAAAAAGATGAGAGAGAGAGATGGAGATAAATAAATTCAAAACAATAATAAAATAGTAGTAGAGAAGGTGGAAGTGAATGTGTACTTGTGAACCTTGAGCGGGACACGGGAAAGGAAATGTGATTAAAAGAAAATGAAAAAAGATAAAATTATGAGACCGACATGATTTACTTGTTTCATTTTCTCTCTTCAAATAGACCAAGTCCATAAGAAATAGCATTAGAGATCTCTTAATTCGTTGCAGTCCACTTTAGATATGAACAGCTAGTTCTCCAACGCAAACTTCAGCCCCTCTATGATAGCTAGTGTAGGCTTCCCCCACAGCTATATCCACGAAAATTAATTTATTTTGACACACATGTAAAACAAAATTATAACAAAAGGGGGTTCAAATTACTTTTTTGCCTTTGAAATGACTTAAAACCCCTTGAATTGTGTAAGGGTAATAAGATAATTTGAATATCAATTCATCATATTTTTTGTTCACTTGTGTGTTCGAATAGCATGGTTCGTATCGACAATCCCAAATTGCCTCCATGCAAATGCGCCAAAATAACGCCACTATCATTCAAGACGACGCCACCCAATCTCATACATCCAGTATTTGCTCGAATAGCCACAATATGACCTTCGATATTGCCGCCCACATTAGTTTAAATCACAAACCTTTCAATCGAATCCAGCGAAGTTTTGGTGGGATTAGACTTAGGGGGCATGTTCTAGTGGTAAAAAAGCACTTCTTGTTGGAATATTTGATCTAGATTCGACTCACTATTCCACCTTTGTAATGCCCACGCTGTATTCACATTTGTTGACGTGTCTTTTGGGGACACGTCCCACAAGACAATTTTGTCAGTCCAAGTGGTACCGGCGATGTTCTAAAAAATAGTAAGGCCCTTGAGGTCGAAATATGACCACTTCTAATCTTATATGGTCAAGTGTCTGACTATTAAAAAATATTTAGAATACGAGACACTTGTCAATACATGACTAAAAGTAGGCATATTTCACTTGAAGATTAGTACAATTCAGTAATGTTAGTGTTTACATCCAGCATATAATCCAAATTTTTTGCCACAATACTACTATGGTAAAAAAAAAAAAAAAATTGTATACTTTGCTTCGAAAAAATAAAAAAAAAATAAGAATTGTATACTTAATTGCAGAAACAATGGAAGATTGATACTTGTTAGAAGCATTGTGGTTGTCACATGGGCAGGCAATGGAGAGGAAGCCACGAATTTCGTAGAAACTATTAATCATCAAATAATTAAAAGTTTATTGTGAAGTTAAAACCGTCATCTTTAATATATTTGATATATTCTCTACGAACATTACGACATGAATATTCTTTATCTCATATAGAATATTATTGTGATAATTATGAGTCGATTATTTTATTATATTAATTATATTTTATTTTTAAAGTATGAGTCGATTACTTTTTAATAAGATTGTATATTGTATTATTATTATTATTGTTATTTTTCAAGGGGGAGTACTTCACATTGAATGAGAGAATTTAGAAACTTTCACTAGCTCTTCGCAAGTTTGCACTACTTGGTATTAATAATATTAACAAAAATAAAAAATTTTCTTCAATATTGATGCAGGTTAGCGGTCGAACCTGCAATTAGACACAATAGATATGCCAATTAAACCTGCAATTATACACAATAGATATGCCAATTAAACCTGCAATTAGACAATATAGATATGCCAATTAGACACAATAAATATGCCAATAGTTAACTAAAGTGGACGTGATTTGCATGTTGTAAATCAATGTACGATAAATATTTATAAAGTAATTTCTATTTTAGTTTTATCATTTGATTTTATTTAATTATGTTCGTTTAACATGTGATTCAACCAAACCAAAAAAAAAAAAATGAAGAATATTTTGCATTAAATTATATTTTAATATTTCATATAATAATTAATTTTATATAAGAATATGTACTCAATAATATCTATGGATAGTAACTTTCATTGCAATCATCTAATGTAGTTGTTAATATCCCTTCAAAAATTTTATTATGTCATTATGGGATAATTTTTCTTGGTCTCATACTAGGGTTGGCAATCTCACTTGTCTAGCCCAGATCGGCTTGCTTGAGCCCGTTCGCACTCGAGGCTGAGCCCATATTGTTGTCTCCAAATTTTCAAATTGTGGTGTACCACATTACTTTTTGTCTTCAAAATTTCCAACTTCGATACAATTTTGTCCGTGTGCTTTGTTTTTCGCCCGTTTTATCCTCAATCTTTCAATTTCACCACAATTTTGTCCGATTCTTTGTTTTTCCTCTATTTTTCCAGCAATCTTTCATAAATTCACACGTTTTGTCCCTTCTGCAAAATTTTCATTAAAACAAAATGATAGTAAGGAGCAAAGAACATGACCAAAATTGTGTCGAAGTTGAAAATTTTGGAGATGAAATGTGAAAACAACGCATGAGGATTTTAACCAAAAATGAAAATGTTGTGGGCTATCAAGAAAGTTTCTTTTCCGGGAATTATGCCACACAATTGAAAGGTCTAGTATTTTCTAAAAATACTTGGTAGTATTTAAAATTCTTAAAATATATGATTTCTTTTTATTTTTTATTTTTTATTATTTAATTAATTTTTACTTCTAAACCCACCTCTCCAACACCTACAAACCCAACCCCAGTCCCAAAAATTCTAAGAACCCAGGTGCATGGTTCCTTATGAAACCAGGCACTCAAAAAAGTGTTTACACTTCACCTGGGACAGATGAAGTGTAAACACTTCATTGGATGTCTAACTAGATAAGGAACCAGACACTTAGTTCCATAAAAGGACTCACCCCAGTCCACCTACCCCCACCACCTAATTGGCCGGATTTTGGTTACCGGTCACTGGAATTCAAGCCAAATTTTAGTTGTCAGAATCCAGCAGGATTTTTTTTTCCCTTTTTCCTTATTTCCCTTCTTTCTTTTTTTTTTTTACTTTTTCCTTTTCTTTTTTCTAGTGACGTTGTCAGAATCTTCTTTTTCTTTTCTTTTTTTTTTCATTTCATTTTATTTTTATTTTTTGCTTTTTCTTTGTTTTTCCTTTTCTTTTTTTCAATTTTTTCACAGGCTATGTTATTTGTTTACCAAACTATGTTATTTCTATAACAATATATATTATTTTGTAACAGTCTATGTTATTTCTGTAGCAAGTTGTGTTATGTGTGTAACAAGGTTTGTTATTCTGTAAATGTAACTATCTATGATATTTGTAATGTTTTTTGTGTAAACCTGTATTTTTGGTTTAACAAGCTATGTTATTTTTATCACAACCCATGGTATTTGTGAAACAAACTATGTTGTTTGTGTAACAATCTATATTTTGTCTAGCAAGATACGTTATGTGGTTAAGAAGAATTATTATTATTTATGTACGCTATGTTATGTGTGTACAATTTATGTTATTAAACAATCTATATCATTTTTGTAAAAGCTATATTTTGGTGTAACAACCGATATTATTTGTTTAACAAACTATTATTATTTGTGTAACAGGGTATTTTGAAAAGGAAAACTAAAAGAAAAAATGATTAAAAAGACAAGATAGAAAAGAAAGAAAAAAGGGAATTAAGAAAAGAAAAAATAAAGAAAAAGAAAAATAAAATAAAGAGAAAGAAAAAAGTAAAAAAAAAAAAAACTCACCACTGGATTCCCACCGGCCAATAGACAAAATCCAGCTGCTGGCATCTGTCGTAGTCCAGCTTGCCAGTCAGTAAACTAGATTTTTGCTTGTGCGTTGCATGGGCAATACCGAAACAAATTATATGTAATTATTAATTCGTAAAATTGAATAATGTGTGATTAGCCACTTGTCAACTGCAATATTTTGTTATATTGTTGTGGATTAATATTTGTTATATTAAATTGGATAAGAAATATATTTATGTGACCTCATGAAATAAAGTATTTTATTTTACTTAATAACTATATTATGATAGACATTTTATAAACTTTAAAATATGTTGATTATAAATAAACCCTTTGACATTTTTATTTTTTGATTAAATATATTAGTGCATCGAGATATATGTAAATAATGTCTACATGCATGATGATAATAAAATAGTGTTAAATGATCACAAAATAAGTAATTTAATAAATACTTGGTATAAAGGAGTCCAAATTTTTAACAAAGTTTTCAATATAAGTGGTTATAATAAGATGATAAATGTACTTATCTAAAATAAATTAAGAGTGCTTTTGATTATAAGCATGGAATTTAGTTAGAAAGAAAATATTTTCTTGTTAATTGAATTACCGGTAATTAAAGTCCTTAGAAAATGAATTGCAACGTAGTTAATTGAAAGTGAAAGTCTTGAAAAAAAATACGAATTACTTAAAAAAACAAAAAAACCTATACCTCCATAAGAAAATATTTTCCTTGCTTTTAAAAAAATGCGATTATGTGATTAAAAGATGGAAAATATTTTCCATATAAAAATAACGTCAATCAAATACCACAAAATTAGAAATTTAGGTGGGAAACCTCATTTTTTATGGAAAATCCTTACCAATCAAATACACTCTAATTCTATTTGACAAATGATAAGATTATTGATAATTTGCAAGAATTATCTACATTTTCACTAGAATTTATCTAATAAAAATTTATTTAATAAAATAGTAAACTAATAGGATGTAACTTGAGTAGAGGCACAATAAACGATAAAAAGGGCAACCGATTTTACAAATAATACCCTGTTCACTTGGTTTCGTTCCAAAATCGAAATAGTTTTTAATAGATATTTTGCATACCTTATTTAAGTTCTTGAACATATAATCAAGTATATATGTATGAAGTCACTCACTAAAACTAAATATATAGAAACTGATTCATATTTAGAATGGGGATAATCAATTTTATTTCATATATGTAACTTCTCCCATATTTTTTTAAAGATATCTCTTGAAGATTGAATTTGAGCTAGCTAAACTATATTGTTATATTTCAACAAATTAAAATATTTAGTAAAATAACTAAAGGGAAAATAAAAGAATTACAAAAGACGACATAGGATATTAAATAAATCCAGAAAAACTATATATAAAAAATCGACGAAATGGGGAGCCTTTCCAATTTTGGACATTCTTCTTATCTAAAAAATTAAATCTTATTCGTTGATAAGTAACTTTAAATGAAGTTGGATGATCACAAAACCCAAATAAAGAATCTTGAGGATGGACAAAGATAAGGAAAGAATCTTGAGGATGGACAAAGATAAGGAAAAATTGAAATCGGAGTCAAGCGATTTCAAACAACTAAATCTAATGACATCAATTTAAATCAGAACATGAAATATATAGATGACCGCAAGTATTATCGAAACAAACCCAAAAAGTCTAATTTCAATTGTACTGTAGACTAATATTTTATATATATATATATATATATATATGAATAACATGCTATATTATCCAGTATTTTTGAAATTCATAAAGATTATAAAGTATTTACAAAAATAATTTATAGAGAATTAGGGGAAACATGAAACTTCACCTTTTCTTTTTCTCTATAAGCAATTTTATAATAGAAGTTGGAGACGATTTTACACCACATTCTCTAAATTGTAGTTCATGTATATACATTCCGAGAGATAAAGAATAGAATAACACATAATCTAGCCTCTTATGCTATTAGCTCACCAATGAGCAGCCATGGATTTGGTTGGATTCCTTCCCTAGTTTATTTCTCCCTTGCATGAAGGATAAAAGACCTTCTTTCTCAAAAAATTAAAAATAAAAAAATAAAAAAAAATAATAATAAAAGTTAGGTCCAATTTCTCATATGGTCTTCAAGCTTTGCACTTTCTATTAATTGAGTCCCCAACCTTTTTTTCAATATTATACACCCAGCCCAACATTTTATAAATTCGCCCATAAGTCTGTCAATCCTATCTTGCCTAACAATAGGATCATTTTAGCATCATCATGGATAGTGGCAGGTTTATCTTTCTTGGCTAGTCTAGTCAAAAATTTAATTGGCAGAATATAATATAGAGGTAGTTGATGATTTGAAGTTCTTTTGCATTTAGTCAACCTGTAACGTTTGATTTTTAATATATTATTAAATTTTTTTTTTTTTTTATAAAATGTGATGAACCCTAGACATCTGTAATATTCCAGTCAGAATGTACGTTGGATTCATTATCAATTTGACAGTGATTCTTCAACCGTTTCTAAGCTTATGTTATGTACAGAGAGAGGACGTAAGCACAATTTAAAAATCGAAATCGGTGATGCGGAACTATTTAAATAAAGAATACATTTTCCCCCCAATTTTGCAAGCACGCAAATGGCCTCTTTGCTACCGCAAATGACCTTTTTGGAACGAAAGCAAAACTATCTAATCCTAATAAAAATAAACTAATTTTTCCCTAACGAAATTGAAAATTTTGTTAAAATTTATTGATTCATTAATGAGATTTGCTGGTTGAGATTACTTCTTGTTTAATAATAATAATAATAATAATTTGTTGATTCATTAATTCAGACACTGACTTTGCCGATGCCGTTGGGGTAGGTGGCGATCACACCCGTCATCTACTCTAACATATATTGTCTTTAAAGGTCGCAACCCAATAAGCTAGAGCTCCAAGAAACAGTCAACAACTGCTCGCTTTTCACAGAAGCCTAACCGAGAGTTTGTTGTGGCGACCGCCGTCTGCCGAGCTTAATTAGCTCATGCATTTGCTTCATGAGCTTTGCTCCCCCTCTTGCTTCTACACCCACTGTTTATTGTGACAATGTTGAAGCTGCTTATGCATGCTCCAATCTTGTCTTCCACTCTTGTATAAAGTACAATGCCACAGATTTCCATTTTCTATCAAGTGTCGTCGCACAAATTGCTTCCCATCTCTTATGTTCACTCGGCCAACTAGCTAGTTAATTCGCTTACTATGCCTCTTGCTCGTAAGCCCTTTTTCATTCATCGGTCCAAGCTGAGTCTCCTACCCGGATCATTGCGCTTGAGGGAGCATGATAAAAATAAAAATAAAAATAAAAAAGAAAAGAAAAAAAGACTAGTAAGAGCATGATAAAACAAAGGCTAAAGATAACTCCAAACCGTCGAAAATTCTGAGCATAATTCTTGTGATCAAGTACAATCTTTGTAAGAGAAGTGCTATTTGTACACATAAAGCGTACAATTTTTGTACACACCCCTATGAATTTACTTACACCCCTCAAAAGTTGTGATTTCAAGTATAATGGAATAAAAGACATTTAAGTAAATATAAAGGGGTGTGTATAAAAATTATACACTTTGTTTGTACAGATATCATTTCTCATCTTTGTAACATTCTAATTATGGAAAATTGTATGTGTAATTGTGCATGTAATAGCACGTGATCATTCCATAGAGGACTGCCATTTCAACTAAAATGAAGTGTAGATATATTCATATATGTGAGAAAAAAATGTGTGCGAATATATTTGGCATGAAATTAAAGAGTAATATTTGCTTTGTTTAATTTTTGTAAAATTTTTGAAATGTTATTGATCCACATAAATATCAAATATTTTAATAAACCCTTATAAGGGCGTTCCGACTATGAAAACGTCACCTTCCCTCTTACGGAACACGACGCTCTTCCGATCTCAAACTGCCACGTGGCTGTACGACATTAAGTGAGGCGATGTTTCCATAGAAAATTTCCTTATAAGAGTACGTTAATATACACTCATACCCATATGACATGCATGAGTGGTTCACTACAAGAAACTATTCAATTATTACTTTGTTTATATCATATGTTACATGTACAGTACTAAGATTTGTCGCAACAAGATCGGAAGAGCGTCGTGTTTGTTACATATAAGGTTCCAACAATATGTACACACCCAAAAAAAAGGGGGGGAGGGGAAATTTCTAAACTGGCAAAATTTAAAATGTAAGTTCAAAATGATACCTTCTAATAAGTTGTGCAAAAATGACCAGATTTAAAAATGTAAGGAAACAGTAGCAAAATGATGCGGTTTTCAACGGTTTGAGGGTGAATTCCCCAATTTGCTGCCGGAAACAGGTTTGCGGGTGGAATTCATCTCCCGGGGGTGGGTTACCCCCCCCCCCCCCCAATTTGCTGGCCGAAACGGCGGACGGCCATTCTTAAGAGAGGGAGGGTGATGCTGGGTATTTTCCCTTTTTAAAATTTTTTTATTATTTTTAAATATTTTGTTTTTAAAATTAAAACGTTAAGTGGTATAGCAGTCATTTTTTTAAAAAATTGATAGAATAGTGAGAAAAAGACCTATTGTGTGAATTTATGAAAGGTTGAGGATCCAAGAGGTCCAAAAAAGAGTAGGGAACTAACTGATTCTTAACTTCAAATTTGGAGACGGTTTGTGAAATTAACACAATTCTAGACCGTCGATAATGTATAGATCTACATTTTAAATATTAATCTTGACTGTTATTTGTCGACAGTATTAATTGTTTAGGGGCATTTATGTCCCAAAAAAGTGAAAATGATATTTTTGCACATGTTATGTATATTTTAGAATAGTACAATTTTTAAAGGGTCATTTTTTGCAATTTTCTTACCATGTTAATATATTATCATTGTGGTAATACATGAGGGGTCGGGATATAAAGAGCTAACCTCTTTCTTTTGGAGTGAAAAAGTGCCACATAGCCCTTTTTATTGGGAAATTAAGGGACCCGCCCCCTGATCTCCCAATAACAGGGGGTCATGTGACACTTTTCCACTCAGATCGGAGAGATTAGCTCTCTTTAGAATTTTTCAATACATGAGGAGTTCGGCTATAGAGAGCTAACCTCTCCATTATGGAGTGAAAAAGTACCACATGGCCCCTTGTTATTAGGAGATTAAGGGATCCGCCCCCTGATCTCTCAATAATAAAGGATTATGTGTCACTTTTCTACTTCATAAGGGAGATATTAGATTTCCATGATAAAAATGTGTTTGTTTTAACTTGAAACGGAAATGTGTTTAAAAACAAAAGGAATCCATGGGAAATGGCAAATTACAGAAACGGAGCAGCATTCCAGGAAAAGGGGAAAGGACACACAAATTTACTGCGGAAGGAAGCCAAGATTCAAGGGAAAAGGACTCAACCTGCAGTACAATTTACAAAGAAAGTACGTACCACAATCAATTTTGTTTGAGTTGCGCCTTTTGGATAAAATGAGAAATAAAAATTGTAACAAAACAAACATATGACAGTGTCATATTTTTTAACACATCACATTACTTTTTAATCAATAGTAATTACATTGATTACATTTCAATTTTGTCTAATTTTTTGTTATTTGTTTTGTCCAACTACAATTATTCATTTTAATTTGGAGATCTTTGGTGTAAAGATACTAGTGTACATGGTGTATTTCTCTCTGCTAATTTTATGAGCCCTGGTTCAAAGCTTTTGACATACTTTTATTGCCCACATATAAAACCAATATTGGTTTCATAAAACGATTAGTTGTTTCACTTAGGCTCTTAATCAAAATTCCTAATGAAAGGAAGACATCACACGTAACTAGTGTCTACATGTGTGCGTCTACTGAACCAGATTAGACTTTGTGTATGAAGCCGGACTGCCAATAGAAAATGGCGGCAGTCATGTTCGATACAAGTATTCGATCTGACTTTGTGTACCTACGTACCGATGTTTCCATATCATTCCTTCATCCACCATAGACAAACGTTAGTTAGGGAGATCAGTAATTAATTAATTATTAGGTGATTGATTATTAGTAACGTTTAAAACTCTCAAAGTGTGTGTTTGTGTGTGTTTATATATATATATATATATATATAATGGAAGCACGACACCGGGACGAGTCTCGTCTGGTTGGTTATTATTTAGAACAAAAGGCCAACTACCCTCGATCGCCACAGGCGTTGAATTTGCGTGCTCAGAGAATCAGTTGAGAGGTGCTTGTTTTAGCTGTTTCAGGGACGAAGCGTGTGATTCAATTCAATCCGCAGCCTTATTCCCCAATTATCTTCCGTCAAAATTTTAGGGCGATCGATCCCGCGTATGAATGATCACTGATTGTGTATCACGATGATCAGGTCGGCGTCGTTTGGGAGCAGTTCGAAACTGTCCGGTTACAGCAGGAACTTTGGCTTGCAGGAAGGTGTCCGCCCTGAGGGGCCGGAATATGGGGTTGGAGGAGCAATGCTGCCGACTTTTCTCAACGATTTGCGAAGAAACAGAGGCAATGGTGATGATTTTGTTGAGGTTACGCTCGAGCTTGACGATAATTCCATTGTCTTGTGTAGTGTCGCGCCAGCTACCACTACTAGTACAGGTGGTGAAGGAGGAGGAGGAGAGGAAGGTGGATTTTTGGCGAGGAGTACGTCGAAGTTTCGCCGGAAGCTGTCGTGGCGGTCGTCGTCGGCTGCGGCGTCGGAGGCAGCTTGGGAGGAGCAACACCAGGCGGCGCTGACTTCGGCACGGGAGCTGATGAAGATGAAGGCGAAACTAGTGAGGAGTAAATCCAGCGCTCAGAGAGCTCTTGGAGGGTTGAGATTCATTAGCAAAAACACCGGTGAATCCGACGACTCTAATGTGCTCTGGAAACAAGTCGAGGCTCGGTTTGACGCCATGGCTAAAGATGGCTTTCTTTCCAGAGAAGACTTCGGAGAATGCATAGGTACGCACACGCACTATGTATGTGAAAATTCTCTTTCCACGACTCAGCTAGCTAGCCGTGCCTCTTAAACGGATCAATTGGGAATATTTAGTATCTCTTCTCTTTATTGGTAGGTTTCAAATGGATCAATTAAGGATATTTAGTGTCTCTTCTCTTTATTGGTTTGTTTCAATTGTCGAGTTTACATGGCTGGTGTTCACATTAGAAGATGGTACTCGCCATCTGCTAGTGTTAACACGGAATTGTGTTTGATATATGTTATCAAGCAGGGCCGTTCTAGGGCTAGCTACCCTGACCTCGGCTATCCTTGTTTTCCAGAAAATTCAATTTTTACCATTTGAAATAATTTTTTTTAAAAAATTAATATTTCAACTAGAGGTTGTCAAATTTCAAATACACTTTGGCAGTCTTCTTGCTATGCCCTTGTCATTATCATTTTTTATTTAAATGATCATCAGTCGATCTGATCATATGTATACAATGATCATAAACAGGGATGACGGATTCGAAGGAGTTTGCGGTGGCAGTGTTTGACGCGTTGGCTAGGCGGAGGAGGCAGAAGGTGGGGAAAATAACGAAGGCGGAGCTGCATGACTATTGGCACCAAATGTCGGACCGGAGTTTTGACGCACGTCTGCAGATTTTCTTCGACATGTATTGCCCTGAAAATTCCAACGGTATCGCTCTGATTAGTTTTTCTGTGACTGATTGATGATTTATTATTACAGGGCTGATAGCAATGGAGATGGAAGAATCACCAGAGATGAAGTGCAAGAGGTAAATCTGTTTCTGGTCAACTTCTTCAAACTGTAATTTATCTATCTTACTTGCAAGTTTTATTTTTTCTATTCCATCATTACTATTTAAAAATGTTATTGAAACTAACAGCTAAATTTCTTGTGGTTCGACTTGTACTCTAGTGGCTAAGATCAAGGGCGTAGACGGGGTGTGCCACCCTTTGCTTGGGCACACCCTATTTTGACAAAAAATATATTTTTGACTATATAAATAATTGTAAAAGAAAAATTCAATATGCAAATTATTATTAATCTACATTTTCTACGCACCTCGATATCAACGGCTAGCTCCCTCCCTAGTTAAGATGTTCACATTTTGAGTTAGATATTCTAAGATCAAACCACACTTACCCCTTCCTCAATTTCCCACCATCCCCTAATATATATATATATATATAACTGAATTTCTTATATTATTTAAAAACAAAAAATTAACCGCTGATTTCATAACATTTTTTATATTTTTATTGGTAATGATTCAATATTTCTCTACTAAACAACGCATTACATGTGTGCATTACTATGACTCGATAATGTCTCATACTGTGAAAAAAATTTGTAGTAAGTACCAAGCAATGGAGATTCGGGATTCCACGTATGCTTTTAAGTTGAAGAGTAGCCAAAACATAATAAAAAGATAGCTGAAAGTTGACTATTTTTAATTGAAATACCAAAAAAATATTTTCTTTTTCTTTTGTTTTTCATTCAAAGGTTTATCAAAGGATTTTAACTAAAATGGGGTAGCAGCGGAAGAGGGCGGTTCCTTCAGATACCTCCTCCCCCTCCTCCCAAAAAAAAAAAAAAATTGCCCCTTATTTTCAGGAGTCTGAATTTAATAATAAATCAGGCCTTTTAAATATACAAGTCGGTTCTTGATTTGATCATGGAGGATTGAGTAGATATTTGTTGAATATGAGAAAATTTTTGCCCTTTTATATATTATTATATAATTATAATTTCTCAATTTCAAGGTGGGAAGTTTAATTCTAGATGATATAAGGTGTGATCATTTTCTATGTTCCCCAACCAAATCAAAGATGCTAAAAAAAATGCTATATAATTAAATGGATGGGTCGTCCATTATCTTTTGTAGGAAATGCACAAGTAGTGGGTAGTGCAACATTTGTGGAAGAACAGTCGTCAATTTTATTTATTTATTTTTTTATTATTATTATTATTTTGGGCTTTCAAGGGTTGTTAAAGAATAGTCTTCTCATGTATAGGTGTCATCATTTTCATACTTATTTATTTATATCATCTAAAAAATAACAGCTAATAATGCTGAGTGCTTCTGCAAATAAACTATCAAACTTGAAAGAACGTGCAGAGGAATACGCCTCTTTGATAATGGAAGAACTTGACCCGGACAACCTTGGCTACATCGAGGTATCAATCATTTGCTCCAATTGCATATCTTACATTATTATTTTTAGTATTATGACGTGTCATTTTCATGATAAATAACTGTTTATTAGCATGCTTACCTATTTTATTTTTTACTAGTGACTATCATAGTTTCTTTATGCGTCATGTTTGCATTCACAAAAAATAAAATAAAAATAATTTATATTTTTATATGAAATAAGAGAGTGGAAGAGTGGTGTTGAATAATAGAAATTTGTATAGTACAATCTGCCTTCGAGTTTAAGAGATATGTGGATGTAATTATTTTGAATAAATTCAAATTGAATAATTTTGTTTTAAATGACCTAAAAGGTTGATAAAAATAGTAATAAAAGAAGTATAAATTTACCTTATTATACCTACCTATATTTTCTATCTCGTGTTGGTATGTAGGGATAATGAAGTAATTTCAAAACCCATTTTTACAACACTTTGTTTTCTCATTTGTTTAAGTATCGTGATTCATTCAAATTTGATAAAGTGAGAAAAATAAGAGAATTTAAAAATATGTAGGCATGCATATATATATATATATATGATTAATAATTAAAAAGGCCCCACCTTACCAACTACCTCTTGCCAAAGCATACATGCCACGCCATGGTTGCGACACGAAATACACTATCTTTGACGAGCTTCGTCTTTTCACAATTTGGTTGATGTAACTTGATGCAAATAAATATATAAAAAATTTGTTCCAATAATAGAAATGACAATAATTCCCATATTTGTAAAACTAATGAATTTTTACGAATAATTTACACAAACTGATAAGTTATGTCACATCATATCACCTTAAAAATAAGACAAATTTCTTTTGTTCTCAAAGTTTTACATACATTTTTACATACACGCATGTGACCTGTGATGGCCGATACTTTGAACTCATGTGATGTGTACGTAGGTTAAATTCTACCAAGTGTCTTTTGTCTAAAAAATTAGGTAAATCATTTCCTATAAATAGATTTATTGAGAAAATTAACTCCATAATTATGTCATACCATTTTATGTAAAACTTATTGTACAAAATATATGCACAAATTGACTTTTCCAATTTCACTTTTCCTCTTATATCACACACAATGATTGGAGCTACGTATTTATAATAATATTATGAGTTATGCTATTTGAATAAAAAGATATATAAAAACTTAAACAAAACTAACGCATGACATGATCTTTTTCAACACATCACTTTTTTCTCAATGATAATCACATGTATCTCATTTTTATTTTGTTACACTTTTTGTTTACTAATTTGTCCCAATAGAATTATTCTAATATTATTATTATAAAATCTCTCTATGAAGAAGAAAGATAAATCTGCTTCAATTAAAGATGATTTCAAAAAATTTTCCCATAAGATAAGAAACACTACAAGTAATTGAAACCAAAAAGAATCCAATAATCTCTCCCTTAATACATAGAATAGAATGATCTTAGCGAAACGATTTTTAATTAAATACATTGCGAGTTGAGTTAAGAAATAAATGCATCAGTTACTTGTGTTAATTCAGCTATGGCAGTTGGAGACACTTCTGCTACAAAGGGATAGCTACATGAACTACAGCAGACCTTTAAGCACAGCTAGTGTAGGATGGAGCCAGAATCTCAGTGCCCTCAAACCCAGAAACGTCATTAATAAAATCTGGTCACCGCTCAAGTGCCTCCTATTAGACAATTGGCAAAGGGGTTGGATTTTACTGCTATGGGTGATGGCCATGGCTGGACTTTTCACCTGGAAGTTCCTCCAGTACCGGCACAAGGCAGCATTTCAAGTAATGGGATACTGTTTAACAACAGCCAAAGGAGCTGCGGAGACGCTTAAACTTAACATGGCTCTCATACTTTTACCAGTCTGTCGGAATATACTAACATGGTTAAGATCTACAAGAGCCAGACCGTTCATCCCTTTTGACGACAACATTAACTTCCACAAGGTGAGAAATTAACACAAAGGAAAACATTTCCCCAGTCATTCAAATCTCTAATCTCTAATGCATCTATCTACCCACAATAACTGGCATTTAATTCACAGATGATAGCGTGCGCTATAGCAATTGGAATCATGCTACATGCAGGAAACCATATGTTCTGTGATTTTCCTCGCATGGTTCATTCATCCCCAGAAAAATTTGCACTCATAGCATCAGATTTCAATAATACAAAACCTACCTATGCCAGCCTTCTGACGGGCGTTGTAGGCTTGACCGGAATTTCCATGGTAGTGTTGATGACGATTGCATTCACACTAGCAACACGAAGTTTCCGGAAAAATGTGGTGAAGTTGCCACCACCCTTCAACAGACTGACAGGCTTCAATGCGTTCTGGTATTCTCATCATCTTCTAGCGGTTGTCTACATATTACTTCTGGTCCATGGGACCTTCTTGTTCTTGGTCCACCAATGGTACCAGAAAACGGTAAGCACATTGAACAGAAAATCTTCATAACCGGCCTCTAACAAATGAACAATATTTATATAATTAACTCAAATTAGGAAATCATGTTATACTATCTTACTGAATGTGACAGACATGGATGTACATATTAGTTCCGCTGTTGCTTTATGGAGCTGAAAGAAGTCTAAGAACATGCAGGTCAGAACATTATGCAGTTAAGATTTTGAAGGTAATTGATATCATTTTGCTCTCATGCGTGCTGAAATAATCTAAACTTTGGGAACACTATGGTATCAAGCTTTACAGGACGACCACAGAACAGATTTAAGTATTGTAGTCCAGAGTAGTAACAAAGTCAAGTGAGAACAAAAAACCCATTTGTAGATGCCAATACAAAAGTGAAAAGATTATAAAGACAAAAAAGAAATCCCAGGTTAAAACAAATTTGTGAACCAATACTGACTCAAACTAGTAAGATCCCTGTAGAAGCAGCATGATTATAACAGAATGAAAAATATAATATTACTGCCGCTTAAGAATAGATCAACAAATAATGGCTACACCACCTAAAAAAAAGGAGAGGGGAAAAAAAGAAAAAGAAAAAAAACACATATAATGGCTACATAAAAAAAAAAGAAAAAAAAAAAAAACACATATAATGGCTACATATATATACCCAGATTAAACCTGTACCCTAAAGAAGTCTAAAAGTGTTACCCTCCCTCGCAGCCCCAATTGCAAGCTGGAAAAGTCTCGAGTAAAAAAGAAATAGTCTAGAAGAAGCAATGACGCCTAAAATCTACACTAATAAATAATTTTACCAGTGTGTTTCTGGACTTTATAGGTTTCGGTACTTCCAGGAGGTGTCTTCAGCCTGATTATGGCAAAGCCAAATGGGTTTAAATACAAAAGTGGACAGTATGTGTTTCTCCAGTGTCCAAAAATCTCTCCTTTTGAATGGTAAGAAGAATGACAGCTGCACATTCAGTAAACATGTACGCTGTATGCACACATGTACATACACCATGTTGATGCTGGTAAGCATTAACAAAACTCAATATTTTTATAGGCATCCATTTTCATTGACTTCAGCTCCAGGAGACAACTACCTCAGTGTTCACATCCGCACAGTAGGAGACTGGACACGGGAACTTAAAAGAGTTTTTACCGAAGATAACAGTTCGACATGTGTAATTGGTCGAGCTAAGTTTGGAGAACTGGGGAATGTCGATCAAACAGGGTAACTTTATCAAGTAGATTTTACTTTCCCAAATTATTACCCGGGACTGTCTAGAAAGTCTGATTAGGACTATATATATGGCGCAGTCTACCTAAATTACTAGTTGATGGACCATATGGCGCTCCAGCACAGGACTATCAGAACTATGATGTATTACTTCTTGTGGGACTTGGAATTCCGATCTCCTTTTATAAGTATACTCAAGGATCTATTAAACAATACAAGACCAGAAGACAAAGTGGTATGGTTGAATATCTGATCCTATGTTTTTTACCATTGTAAGAATAAGACATTTTATTTAAGCTTCTGCAATTTTGCTGCCGTTACCAATTCAGGACTCAAACACAGAAGTCAGCAAGTCAGATGATAGCTCAACTAGTTTTGGCTCTTCAAGCATTGCATCAAGTGGAAAGAAGAAACCAGAGAGGACAAGGAGTGCACATTTCTGCTGGGTTACCAGGGAACCTGGGTCCTTTGAGTGGTTTAAAGGCGTGATGAATGAAGTTGCTGAGATGGATCACAAAGTAATGCTTCTCTCTTGATCAAAAAACTGAAAAACAAAAATAAAAACGAAATCTTAAATACTAGAGATGATGTTTCATGGATTTTAATTACCATAATTCGCTTGTGCTCACAATGAAACAGGGTCAAATTGAGATGCATAACTATTTAACAAGTGTTTATGAAGAGGGGGATGCACGGTCAACTCTCATCACCATGGTCCAAGCTCTAAACCATGCTAAGAATGGAGTTGACATCCTATCTGGCACAAGAGTAAGATCTATCATTGATCCAATGTTTTCCTTCCATTGACAAATGAAGCCATTGGTTGTGTGATAATGTCTACATGACCTTCCATTGCCTATTAAGTACAAGTACTTCAATAATCATGACACAAAGATTTGAAATAAAAATTATACTATATCATTGAACCAAAATAGTAATTCTAATATTCTTTTTCCCCAGGTAAGAACACATTTTGCAAGACCAGATTGGAGAGAAGTATTCAACAAAGTAGCTTCAAAGCATCCATTTTCAACAATAGGTAAACACATTCACGGAGATTAACCTTCACAGAGTCATATGATTTCTTCTCAATGCTGGCTAGGTCTTCTCATTGATGCATTGCTGTCAAAGTTGTTCCAGATCACGGAAACCATATAACTCAATGACGACCTGCAAGCTAAAGATGTTATCTAATTCCAATATTTTTGACATGCATAACCAAAGTCAGCAGATATGCCCCATTAGCGTTCTCTTTTTATCAAATAGATAAATAGAAATAGAATGCTACAACAAATTATAATGTGCACCTATGGGTAGAACATTGAAGATCAGAACAGAAGTCAACATAAAAACATTAACAGACACAATCATTGATATGTACTGAACATGAGTTTTGGCAAAGGGTATGGCAATTCCGTCTCAGGCAAGGAAGTAATGTGCTAAAAATTTATTGCCATAACAAAACGCCACATAATACATAGCAACTAGACCAATGAGGAACAGCTAGTCATTTGAGTCCTTGCACATTTTGCACTCAACTTTAACAGGTGAAGGTTTCAAGGTAATTGTTATTGGTCATTAACTAGAAATAACTCATTATCGTGCAGGAGTTTTCTACTGTGGGATGCCTATCTTGGCAAAGGAGCTGAAGAAATTATCACACGAAATGACTTACAAAACATCCACAAGATTTGAATTTCACAAGGAGTACTTTTGAGTCATGAAGATTAGGAGCTAACAATTCAAGATCGGACTGTGCTTTTGTAATATATCAAATGTACAATGATATACATACATTATACAAGAAAGACTGTACATTATATACATCCAATTAGATTTTGAGTTTAAAAAAAAAAAAAAAAAAAAAAAGAAAGAAAGAAAATTCAGAAAGGGGGAAAAAGGAAGGCCAAGATTAGTTGTGTTGGAAAGAAGGCAAAAGCAAGTAAAATTTGTCTCTGTGCAATTAAACAGCAGATCAGTATATTAGCAAAATAACATCCTTCTTATATTAAGAAACTTGTAATACTTAGTATACATCATGGTTACAAACTGCCATGATTCCCATTGTAAAATCAATTTCAGTATCCGACCCTAAATGGAAGCTTCTGAACAGAAAGCATTAGCAGCAGCTGACGCTTACAAAATTTGTGTGTTGATAAAAGAAATGGCTTCATAGATAAGAGGGAAAGAAAATTGTTTAAAACTTACTGAATGGAAGCAATGGGAATATTAGACAATCAACATCTGCAGCTGCAGAACAGTGCTGAAAGGACACTAAGTTATCTTAGCCCCGGTAAACTTTCTATTTCCCACTTCAAAAATGGAAATAGCATGAAAAACAAGTAGCTGACATTTTCATAACACTTGAGGGTCTTGTGAAATATGTAATGTGATTAGTTTTTTCAATTTCTATTTCTATTTTGAAATAGAAATAGAAGGTTAATACTAGCTTGGAGTTTGCTTTAAAGAGATTTTTTGTAGGAAAAGCAAATTTAGGAGAATATGTGGATGAAGAAAAGGTAGATCTATCGAAATATGTAACGGAAAATGCTTTTAGAGAATGTGTCACTGAAAATGAGTTTGGAGGGAAAAATATATTTTTAGAATTCCTTCATAAACAGGCTTTTATCTTCTGAGTTGCATTATTAGATTACTGTTTTGATCACAACAAACAAGATTATCTTTATTGACTAATAATTGTCTTTCTTGAGTGAACATAATCTTCAAAGCATGCATTGATAAATCAAATCTCAAAAGACAAAGATAAAGATCATACAAGAGGAAAAGCATGGTGGATAATTTGTATATATCTCAATCAAAACCTTCATTGTTCATAATTCAAAGAGGGTGTTTTTTGGAGCATTACAAAGAGTGATGATGAATGGAGGAATTCATGAAAGTCTTTTATCAAGATCATTACCATTCAATCTTTCCAAGAAAGTCAACATTTCAAAGCACACTAAGTTCACGAGTAAAGAAAGATCACAATTGAAGAAAAAGCCAGAACATCTATGCTTTAAGATATGCAGGGCCTAAAAAAGAATTCAAGCTTAAGTGTTCCAAAATTTGTTAAGGAATAAACACTTTCAATACTAGGCTTTAAATTACTTTAAGCTCAGAAAATAAGGTTGCATACATGCATAGCTTCCAACCATATTTTCAACATTGCATTTAACTTTGAAATTAGATCATCCCTAAACTGTGGGCGGAGTCATTCGGTCGATTAATGTTCATCTAATATTTTGCATAAAAACATAGGAATCCTTCTGCCTGACCTGAAGACCAGACCAGTGGACTGGTTTGCAATTTTTCCCATTCTGTAACTAGTAGTTTTTGTCTTCTGATCCTATTACCGTCGACTAGTCTAACAAATACTTGTGTATTTTTCACTTTAAATACGTCATTCTTGTGCATTCGAAGAACATACACAACTTTTCAATTATCCATCTCAGCTTCTCATTAAGAAGCTCACTATTTCTTACCTGGTTTTTACATTTATTAGAAATCTTTGATTGATTCAAACTAATTTATTACTTTCAACATAAGTCTCTACTTCAATTTCAATCAAAAGTTAACTGTTTTGTTCTAAATCTCTTATTTATCATGACAAGAAGTTTTCTTAACCTACACTCTCAATAAAGTGTTGATCTCTCTTCACACGTGTGTTGTTTGTTAAG
Source organism: Nyctanthes arbor-tristis (assembly GCA_963692815.1). NCBI lineage: Eukaryota > Viridiplantae > Streptophyta > Magnoliopsida > Lamiales > Oleaceae > Nyctanthes > Nyctanthes arbor-tristis. Next base: position 21,838 of record CAVNYN010220849.1, read on the forward strand.
AGAGATTATAGATGGAAAGTTTTTGATATATTGATCCACACTCTTCCTTGTAAAACACCTCAATTAGTATAGTCAAACTTTTCATTATTAGAAGGAAAAAAAAAAGGTATTTATATTTAACACTCGGGCCAAATATTAATATCTTTCATAAATGTGACATTTCTCAACTTACTTCAATCATTTAACAAGATAGAATCTTCATTTGGAAGAACTTTGATTGATTCTGTAATATCTTCCATCATACATTGATTCATCAAATTTCTATTACATATCATTTGGGTTCAACTTATTGTTAATTATTCAAGTGTTTGTATCTTGTGGTGTTTAACTTGATTTTATCCTTTGGCAAGAGATTATATTAATTGAAAAATTTTGTTTGAGTTAAACTTCTCATCATCATTTGCATCAGATTTTTTTTTAGCTTAATTCATTAGTAAGTGTTAATATCTCACAATGTTTATACTTATATAATTGTACAAAATGATTTCACTGCCACTCAATGCATTGGTAAGTGTTAGTATCTCACTCTGTTGGTACTTGTAACAATTGAAAGAGCAAATCTTGATTGAATCTTGCTAATCTCAAATTTCTTTAATTGATAAATAACATCCATTGAGTATAATTGAATAATAGAGATTTGTGTAGTGCATGTGGATCTCAAGAAACACTTGAACGTAATTTGTTTGACCAATATTTTTTTTTTTTTTACGTGGGGTTAGATGGCTGAGGCCACACTTACAAATCAATTCTATTTTTAAATAAAAATTGGTCAAACTAATCGCATCCACATATTTCATGGGCCCTGCATGTATTGCACAAATCTTCACCATTCAACTCTACTCATTCTCTCTCTTATTTCTCATTAAAATTCATTAAAATGAGTTTGCAAACAGCCGCTAACATGATGTTAACTTGTTTGATTATTGAAATGGAGAGTACTTATCAAATTTATTAAAAAAGGGAAAGAAGGAGAAGACCCGACTCACCTCTTCGGTTAACTATTCTTGGGCGTTCAGCATGGAACCCACATGCACAACAAAAAAGACCAATCATGTTAGGAAAATTTAAACAAATGTCACATTTGTTTGACATGGAGTCAAAGACGGATTTATTTGAGTTTTTTCGGGATGAAGCACAATTCCTCAAAATTCGTATCACAGCGAAGCCCCAAACTTAGCCATGTGAAAGCATAGAAGAGAGCTGATTGGTAGTTGTGAAGAACTCATGAATGGATATTAATGAAGTTGTACCCAGGTAAGGCAATGATCCACAAGCAATGGAAGATTTAGACCTTAATTTAAGGAAAATGAAATAGACTACCACTTTAAGGGGATCAGATCAAGAATATAAGGTACTTTACTTAAAGAGGGGATTTTGGGGAAAGTGCCAAGGAATCCCACACCACTTAGAGTGGAAAAATGAGTTCTCAAGAAATTGAGCTACCACACCTAATAAGTTACCTTTCAGGTGATAGGACCTTAATTCCTGACGAACCATACCAAAATTAAACATTTGCGTATAGCGAGTGTACATTATACATGCATATTGTTATATATTTAATAAACTGGGTAAAACATATAATGAAAGACTAAAGCACATAAAGACATAGTGACCAAAAGTATGAAATGCACTTTCAAGAGTATAAGTTTATAACTCAATAATTCACTAAAAACTACAATTCATCCAAAAGACATCATCCACTGGCTTTGCCTTTTCTCCATATTTGATCTTCAAAATCATTTAATTTCAAGTTACAACCTAATCGTCCTTCAGTCTCTTGAGAAGTTTTGAGGCCCAGCGATGAACACGTCGTTTAAGCGTATAGCCCACCAATACTCCACCAATAAAGCAAATAGTACAAAGCTTTGAGCAGGTCCATAATGATATAGAATGTCTGCATTCAGAGATTAATTTATAACAACTTTAAAGTCTTTTATAGAGTTTTACCACGATCTAAGCTACAAGATTGAACTAGCACTTAGAAATTAGAAGAGTACAAACTATTTGGATAATCAAATGACCACTTCTAAAGAGAATGATTTTACAATCTCTACCAATATTCATCCAAGCATAGCCCATTGTATTATAAGAAAAAATTGCCAAATTGAAAAACTAAATCGAAACTTTCTTTTTCAAACTAGCAATTTGGTGCCACATGGTCCATCAAAAGGCACGATTTGTACCCAAAAAACAATTCGGTTTAGGTTTCAGTATATGATAGACAGATTAAAACCGGCAAATTGCAAATAAAAGATTAAAAAAAAAAAAGAAAAATTAATACTTTTAAAATACTCCGTCAATATTTGAAATTAGGGTGTGTACGAAGTAGATTTTTTTAGACTTGTTTTAGTGAAAAGTCATTATTTAGAAGAATGTGTGGTAGAAAAGTAGTATGGGGAATTGTGAAAAATGTTTTTTTTTTTTTTTAAAATGTTCAGTTGAGAATGAACTAACACAGAAATCAAGGAAAAATTCTAAAAAATCTACTTCATATACATCCTTGGTTAAACATTCATATTTCAATTTTTAACATTTAAAAGCAAGATATAATTATTAGGAATTTATTTTGAGTACCTTACGAGTAATAGATTTTGTCTATGTATATACACTTCCTTCTAAAACAATTAATTCAAACTTACAAGATCACAAGTGAAGATTGACTTTCTCCATGTTCTTAAATGAACTTAAGGGGACTTATCAAATATATTTATCTTTATGGTGTTCAACCTACTTCTATTCGTTGATTTAAGAAATTATTATTATGTTCAATTTTTAATATTGATTTTAAATATCTTGAAGTTCATAGTAAACTCGTTTTTAGGTAACAAATATTTTTCTTTCATAGGTTCCCATTAGTTGATATGGATATTTTTCTCTAAAATTGGATTTCCCCCCCTCCCCATTTTTCTTTTTTATTTTATATATATATATTTGGGTGGAGCCTTTTTGTTTAAAATTCATAAAATCTTAGTCATTATAGTTAGCACCTAACATCCTAAGCAATAACTTACTACCCACCCCATATTTACAATTCACATTCATATTCTCACTACACTCAAGCAGCCACGTCTCCGCCTCTCTCCTCTCAAGTCACCAAACCATCACTCAATGTCAATTCTCATCAAAACCATGTCAATATAGCAATCAAGTTCTAAGTTAACTTTTTCAAGAGCTCAACGATGTGAATTTTTTGGTTGAATAGCAAAAAGTTATGTTCTAATTTTATATTAGCTTTTATTTTGTGGTGCCCAGAAAGTTAAAAACTTTGCACCCAAAAAAGGGAGAAAAAAAAAGTGAGATTTTTATATATTCATTGTGATCGTGTTAGAATTTAATTTTATAACTTGATATTTGTGGTTTTTTCCCTTTACCAATGTTACGGTTAAAACAATATCTCTTTAGTTATCTTCTATAAAGCTCTAACGCGGCAATGGAATACCCGTGTTGACACGACACAACACAAGAACCTGTATGAGGTCCGCAACGGATCCAGATTCAATTTGAAGTAGGATGCGGCAAGAAAATTTGACAGGACCACAAGGAAGGTAAAGGAAAAACTAACTGGCACCCTTTACCAACATCCCAAAACTAAAACCGAAGAAAACACCGCGAACCTTGTTAGTAATGAAGTGACGAATCACAAATGGAAGAAAAAGACAAGGAAGAACTAAATATGGCTCAGTGGCAACGAGGAAGAACCAGGACGAGGTGGCGTAGCACATGTGAGGAAAAAGACACGTCTAATTGCTAATTTATGACCTGATTTGGAAGTTGGGTCAAATATGTTTAGGCCACATTTGTTTATGAAAAGTTAGTAAGATTTGTAACTTAAAAAACGAAGCCCGTGCTTGGAAAACTCAAAAAAAAAAAAAAAACAAAAAAAACAAAAAAACAAAAAATAAAAATTTTTTATTCATTACCATACCCGTGTCCAACATTTGGAGACTTTTTAGTTGGGTCCCCATATCCTAAATTTTTGAAAAGGAAGGATCTGAACACACCCGTACCCGTGTCAAAGCAACATAGGTTATCTTCTAAGATGCTAAAGCAAAATACGAATAGACATGTTACCAAGTTGTGGTGTAAAACTGGAAAAACAACTTGGTTTGGGATTGAGATTTTCTCAAAATGTTCTAAATTGTTTAGTTTGGGTTTTGGAAATTTTCGTTCTAAGGCATGTAAAAACAACTCAGCTCAAACCACTTATATCCCCTATCAATGAATTTTTAGTACTCCAAGAGTATCAAATACAGTATTTCACATGGATGGGTAAATAATAAGAAGATACATGAGGCCTTGTTAATTGCTTAACTGAGACCTCTATACCATTAGTTCTTTTCACTATCCGTCATGAATACCCGAAGAGTTGGTACTTTGGAGTATTAGAAATCTTTCCATGCCCTTAGATTGGTTGAAGAAAAAAAGTTTCTAATCTCTCTGATTCAAGGAGCAGGAAACAAACACATCAATTCATATCTAAAAATGCAAATGCAATAAGATCCGATCAGGACTCTAACAACGTAGTTCTCTAATTTTGAGACTCCAATCGTGAATCAGGCTCATAAAGACATCCAAATGGAATAGGAACAGCCAGACTTAGAGAATGTTTCATGAAGCAACATTATATTAGATTGACCATAACACTAGACAGAGACAACCAAGCTGTTCCGCAACAATAAATCATAGAGTTTAGAGGATTTAAAGTTATCATCTGATTACATGCAAACAAACATGCATATGCGCATCATTTAATGTGTTCCCCATATTCTAAATTGGAAATATCTCAAGCACAACTTTTCTTCTCCAATTCATGAATTGGGTTTCAACAATATTCTTACTTACAAATTACTTCCAGTTGAAATGTCATCCTATGATCCCTTTATGTCCCTATCTTTCTTACGCAAAACAGATAGTCCTCATAATAGGAACACTTACCAGGCCAGATATCAATATCAATTTCCGTTAACAGGATGTTAAAAGATCTCCTTGATGCTTAAAAGCCACAATCTCCCATGGACTGTCTTTGCAACTTTCTCGTGATTTAACTTTATTATTATATATTGATGCCAATTCGGCTAGTAGCCAAAATGATTTTCAAAGCACAAGTGCTTTTTACACCTCTCCTGATCCAAACTCATCACTTGGTGCTCTACCAACTAATAAGCAACAAGGAGGAACTATAGCATAGAGGTATACCAAATATTGTAGCAAAAGCTTGTGCCTGAAACTTCACTGTATAAACTCCAACTATCCCTCTAACATACTTCAATCATTCTTTGTGACAATACTGGCGCTAGCAATTCCCGTTTTCCAGTAGAACAAAGCATATTGGAACTGCATGCCATTTATGTGAAAAAATATACTAAATAATTCGTTGCTCAATTGATCCACACCTCTAAAATCAACTTGCTGATGCTATAGGAAAAGGCTACTCTCCCAGAGATTTTTTCAACTTACCGAGCAAGCTTAGTGTACTTCATGCAACACACACTAAACTCGAGGGGACATATTAGAAATGAATTAAAGGGCATAATTGAACAAGTAATGCTGGTCAATTTTTTAAATAAGCGAACTCAGATGTTGTTTTAATCTATGAGGCAAGGCATAAGGCTCGAGTTGTAAGCCTCACCATAAGCCAAAAAAGTCAAAAAGTTTTTAAAATGCAATATAAACTCATAACTAATTTTAAGCAATGTTCAAACTTTACTTATATTTCAAAGTGCAAAGACAAAGCCTACAAGAAAAATAAAATATACAAAGAAAACAATACCATTGTCTTAGCTAGAGTAGCAGGCTTATCTTGAAGACTTGAAGTATGTCTCTATGCATATGATATTTTTTTTCTTTTAAATATTTTAACCATCAATGAACTACTTCTAGCATAAATAATTAAATTTTTTGTGTTTTCTAGGCTCGTGACTAGACGAAAATAAATAAATTTGAAGAACTAAGGACCATGTGCCTCAAAAACATTGTGGTGGTGTCACGAGGCATATGCCTCACTTAACTGAGGCATAAGCCTTGAAAAATTTCCCTCACGATGAGTACCTTAAGGCGTTGTTCGGCTGAGGCCTTGAGTTGGGTTCCAATCGCGATTTTCAAAACTATGATGCTTGTTGCTGGTGTTTTTAATTATCTTTTATTGTTTTCATGTTTCATTTTTCTTATTTCAAGTTTATATTTAAAATATCTGTATGATGGTCAAAAGTTAGCGGCTCTTGTGACCGGAAAAGATGTAAAATATCTGAAGATGCTTTTTCTGAAAGCCACAATTCTTACTTCTTGCCTCTGCAACAAATCTTACAAGCTTTCAACCATGGCATCCTTGACGAAAAAGGTACGAGTTGGGCCGTGGCACTTTACAATTCCATAGGCCAATCACAACTTGACTTTATACCACAACTAGAACAGCTAAAAGATCATAAGATTTTATTTTATATGGTCCTTACACATTTTCTTCTAGATATCTCTTAGAAGCTCCTATTTTCTAACACTAAAACTATATTTCCTATTCCATGTTTAGAAAGATCAAAGTTGGCATCCCCACATTGTTGGATTTGTATATACCTAGATCTAAAAGCTATATATATATATATATATATTTGATCAAATTAAACTCCTTGCCGATGGATATACGATGTTCCAAATTCAACGCGTCATATCCTTGTGGGCAACTACACTACCCAGATTTCAAGCACCCTTGAACTACGGAACTCGAACACCATATCTGATACAGAATATTGTAATTAAGATTGAAGAGCTTGACTGAAAGACTTTGGCTGTCCAAGCGTAGAGCTTTTTTATACCTGGGAGTTCGGCTGAGAAATAGGCGAGACTGTTCATCAACAGAAGACCCGGAAGAGGAATTTGAGTTCAAGGAAGTCTTCTCTAGAGAAGAGGCAAAGGAGCTGAGTTTTGCTGTTGATTCGTGTGCATATGACATTGCACTGCGATATGTCTTCTGCAATCCTTCCATTTCCAAAATCCGCTGAAGAGAAGGTGTAATTTATTGAGATGAAGGTGAATTTGGCTTTTAGGGTTTTGGGTTTTAAAACATTGGGCATTTGGCACAGGCAGTCCGTGCCATTTGCCTTTAGCGTCCGGATGGTCCGTCAGCTTTGTATATTACCAGTACATTGCTAATTGTTGTAAATTAATTATTATTGAGTGAATAACTATCGTACATCTCAAACCTTAGAAATCATAACATTAGTTTCTTACCCCCACTTCAAGTCTCTATTAGTTGGGTACTAAGTTTACTTAGAAAATACTCTTGTGTGTATACATAACAAGTCATTATATGTTATGGATTAAATACAAAAATTTCATGACTTTTCTCTCTAACTGTTATCAATCTTTGTTCTTTACTTTCTAATTTATAGCACGTTATCAGTACAAAACACTCTTAAGCCCATGTTTGACCCTCTTTATCAAAATATATTATAATCTCACCTACCGCTTATTTAACTACTGATTTGACAACTACTTATTTATAACTATAAATTTTAAACTTCTATTAAATCTACACCACTCATTTCACATCTTTATAATTTTTATTTAAAATTTAACTACCATAAATTCAGTCAAACAAAAATTTAGTCTTTTTACTTCCTCCAATTCTTTTGAAGAATTTTCAAAATTTTGGTTATTTCTAATCTTATTTCTTCATTTGGTACCGGTGGATGAATCTAAATTTTATTCATTGTTATTTTGCAAGTCGTGAATCAACGTTGAAAATTATTCTCTTTTCATTCCATAAAGGAGCAGTCGGATGTTACTGTTCATGACACCAATGTTTTCACTTTCAAAAATCAGATTTGACCTCATTGTTTCATTTAATTACTTGATGGCAAAGATCATTACCATTAATGACAATTATCATTTTTTAACGTGCGTAGTTTTAATATTTAATCAATCTTTTATTCTTCTTGTTTTTATCAAAAATTTTATAAATGCACAGATCTTAAAAGGGAACATTTCATTTTCTTTGGGATCTTTTTCCAATGGATAGATCGATTTCAATTTGATCTGTAAAATAATAAATAGTTTACCAATTTAATGGTAAGGTCGTTTCCATGATTATAGAATTTTCAAGAAAACTTTAGACTTATCAAATTAGAAAGACTTTATACAATTAGATAACAATTTTTATTTTTACAATAGATGGCCAATATTCAACTTCAACGGATTTTTGGCTTCCAATTTTTGTTTTTGTCATGATTGATAATGATTTATTTGTTTACCATACGAAAGAGGATCATGAATCTCTTTCTTGATTGATTCTCTTTCTTGAGATGCTTGTGGCAACCAATTGCGTAATGAATGGGAATATAAAAACCACTATTTGTCTTGCTTTTATTTTTATCATCCCAACTTGCTGTAGACTATTATAAATCTATGCATCGTAATTGATACATTGTTTATTAAATGTAGTCTTGAACATGTGATTTCTTCCCATATGGTCTAGTCAATCTAATATTTGGTTTACTATCTTATTACTTCAATAATCTTGAAGATTATTGTGATTTAGATATTATCTTTTGTGACTGATGAAGAATCACAATTTATGTTTCACATTTTAGAAGAACATGATTGGCTCCTAAAGAGTCTTGACACATATTATTCTTGTGGTTCTCGAAGACTCACCAATTACATCTCATATTCCAGAAGAATATAGTTAGCATTAGAAAAGCCATATAAGATTTCTCATAATTCTTGAAGAAATATGATTCTCTAATTCTTAATAGTCCTTAAGATTCTTAAGATTAATACGTTGTGATTCCTGAAGAACATAACATGATCTCATCATGTGCTTTTGAGCAGCACAATATATGAGATTTAGATATGTGTTTTCTTGAAGAAAAACACAGTAAATAAATATTGTTGAAAAAATTTTTATATTGTTCATTATGAGTTATCTTTTTCTATTATTTGTTATATGCGTTATTTATTTCTTCTCTTTGTTATTTATTGTTAGTAATTATTACTTTAGTTAGATTAAATAAGTTGTTACTCTCGAAGTAGCACAACTAATTGTCATATTATAAACAATATTACATACTTCTGAAGAGCAATTTATATTAGATCTAATGATCTAATTTATTTGGTAATTTAATATTTCAGAAGAATATAGATATATTGCTCCTGAAGTAGCAATAACCGAAATTAATTTTAAAAGTATAGTTTATGCTCCTGAAGTAGCATATGCCTTGAATGACTATAAATATTGGTGTAACATCTCGAAAATTTTTACAAATTAAGGTAAGCAACGAAATTGTTGTTTTGAAAGAGTTACTTGAATATTATTGTAAGATTGCTTGAAGATTAAAATATTGTTATTGAATTGACGCTAAAGAAAGATCTTGGTTAATAATTGACATAAACTAAAGTATAATGACTAAATTGACATGAACTAAAGAGTGTGAACTTGATTGAGAGATAATGTAAGGGAAAGGACTTCTTGGGCAATTTCCCGCCAAGTGTGCGGCGTCACATCGCGCCACTTGTCACGATGTGATTGGCACCACTTATCATGATGTGATTAGTGCCACTTGTCACGATATGATTAGCAGAACTCAAAAGTTATTAAAACTAGCTAAATCCTAACTATTATATAAAAGGGGCTAAGGGTTTCATTTTCTCTTCCAAACCATTTCCCTTTTCTCTTCCGACTCCAAAATTCGTCCAACTTAGCCAAGGGAAGGAGAAAACCAATAGAAACCCGCCAAAATACCTATTTGTCCTTTGAAAAGAGTCCCTTACCATATATGGAAGGATTATAGCTTGAAAGATAGCTTTAATTGAGGAATATCAAAGCTTTAAGGATAATTCTTCACGTGGATTATTCGAAGAATATTTGAGGTGGGTAACCTAATACTTTGATTCCTTTTCTACATGCATAAAGTTTTGATAAGATAAGTGTATATTTGATTGATGATTTTGATGAGACAAACATGGATTTGAATGCATTATTATTGAAAGAAAGATTGGTTTATTACATTTGTATCGCTAGTTAATGCTCTACCAGTTTTGAATTGCTTTGTGATTGAATGGCCTTGTTGTGTGGCCTGAGCCATTCTGAATTGTTTCCTGCACTATGACCTATTCAATGATCCCGGAATAGGGAAGATTAGTGTGGTGTTTGTTTTGAATTGGAATCTCGGTATGGGTCTACCGGGGTTCATTGTGGATCCACTTAATTGAATTGATATGAATCTGGCGCGCACCACGGGTAGTAG
>CAVNYN010220853.1:0-30237 GCA_963692815.1 Nyctanthes arbor-tristis
CCCCCCATTTCGCTGCCAGAAATGGCAACGAAATGGGGGGGATTCACCCCCCTTTTTGCCGGCGGCAAGGGAGACGTGGGGTGGGGTGGTGTGGGGTTTTTTATTATTTTTAAATATTTTTAAAAAAAGTTTAAAATGTTTATTGGGGGTATAATCGTCTTTTTCATAAAAATTTGACGGAATAGTGGTAATAGGGACGATTTGTGTGCATTTTTGAAAGGTTAGGGACTGTGGTGTGTCTTAAAAAAGGTTGGGGACGAAACATGTTCTTAACCTAAAGGTTGGAGACGATTTGCGAAATTAACCCTATTATTATTTGCAATCAATATGCATTACATGTATTATTATTTTTTGCAATCAATATGCATTACATGTATTATTATTATTTGCAATCAATCATTATACGTATATTTTATTTCATTCAAATTTCATAACCAAAGACAAATAAATGTTATAAAACAATTATTATATGTAATTTAATTTAATGCTATTAAAAAGTTCATAATTTACATGCCATTAAACAACAATTAATCATTTTAATTTGATATAAATGCCCACCATATCACATCAGAGACAGAGCCAGGAATTTCGGTCAGTGAGGTCCAAAATTTTCAAACCGAAAAAATGTAAAATAGTTCATTAATAAATACAAACTCACGTGAGGTACCTTGCAATTGTTCTTTACGGGTTTTCATACCCTGAAACCCCTTTATAATGAGTTCATTATCAATCTTAAAAAATATATCTTTCTCTACATAAACAAGAAGGCTAGCATTTACCCACTCATCACTCATTCGATTCCGCAACCTATCCTTTACAATGGTCATGGCAGAAAACACTCTTTCTACACTAGCCGTTGCAACTGGTAGAAGTAATGTCAAAGTCAAAAGCTTGTAAGCCAAAGGATATAGCTTATGTTTCTTTGTCTGCACTAACTTCTCTGCAAGATCACTAAGGCCTTTCAACTCTTTAAACACGATATTAGAACGCAAATCAACAATATAAGTATCAAGTTGATCCTTAAGTTCGAGGATATCCAATGATGAAAAATCTTGTGGATAAAACTTAGCCAATTGAATCAATCTTGTTTTGTCAAAAGTAGAAAACGAGTCTTGTGGATACAAACAACCTATGCAACGTAATAACTCCGTAGTATGCTCTGAGAAACGATCATTCAACTCTTGTAGTTGCAAATCAATCACCCCATAGAATAAATCCACGCGGTAGCGATGTAAATTTGTCAACTTTGGTGGATTACGTTGTGGGCAACCACTGGGATCACTACGAATAAATATGTCATCCATATTAGGAACCTCGATACAATGCTCTTGACAAAAATGACAAACATCTTCAAAAAATGAATCCCATCCATCATCTCTCAACATTTGGAGTTGTTGCTTGCAAACTTTAACCAAATCCATTGCCTTGACAATATCCTGATCTCTCAATTGTAATGCTTGTGACAATTCATTTGAAATTCCTAAGATAATTTTCGTCATGTGTAATTGAACACAAAATCAAAGCAATGTATTGCCTTCAACAAAGCAAATGCCTCCAATTTCTGATCAGAAGAAGAATCATCTTCATAAATAATTTCAAGTACATCACCCACAACACAAAACATAGAGATCAAGCTAATCAAAGATCTATAATGTGAACCCCAACATGTATCACCAGAACGCTGAAGATTAGTTTCCTGATTAAGCCCCCGTCCACTAAAAATCTCACCACTTTCCAATGCCTCAACAATATGGTCTGAATGTCTTTCTCTAAGAAGATCAGCATGTTTACAAAATGCTCCAACAACATTTACCACGTCAGTAGCAACACGGAAAAACTCAGCAATTGGAATATTCTTTTTTGCAATAGCTACAGGGCTAGTAGAAGTTGATGAGCAAAGCAATGTATATAATAAGCACATGGATTCTCCTTTAAAATAAGTGCTTTTAGACCATTGAGTTTTCCTTGCATATTACCAACCCCATCATAACCCTGTCCTCTCAATCTAGAGATGCTCAAGCTGTATCTAGAAAACATCTTATCAATGGCATCCTTAAGCGAGGGTGCTGTAGTACTAGTGACATGTTCAATCCCTATAAAACGCTCATTTACATGCCCACTAGTGTCTACATAACGTAAAACAATTGACATTTGCTCCTTTGATGATATATCACTTGATTCATCAACTAAAATAGAGAACAATAAATCACCAATATCTTTTTTCAGCAGCACAAGCACTAGCTATGTCCTTTTGAATGTCAGGTGATGTTAACTTGCAATTCTTAGGAGCATTTCCCAATGTCACACTTTTAATATCATCATTATGGTCAACCAAATACTGCAATTGAACTAGGAAGTTACCTACATTGAGAGAACTTTCTGATTCATCATGACCCCGGAAAGATAGCCCTTGACGCAACAAAAGCCGAACACAATCAATTGATGCAGTAAGCCGAACACGATAATCATCCTTTGACTTTTTTTATTGCTTGTGCAAAACTGTTTCAATATGCTGATCTTGATTCATCAATGCATCACAGATCGGAAGAGCGTCGTGGTACTCGCTATCATGCTGCCCAACATGAGTTTTAAGCCTCTCTTTATTTCTCCAATAATTAAACCCCTCTCTAACAAAAGCATCACCTCCTGCTTTTTTCCCTTTACTTGATTTGAAAAGATAACAATACAAACAATAAGCGGCATCTTTGGATATACTATACTCCAACCATGGAAATTTATTATACCAAGAAGAATTGAATCTTCTAAATGTCTTTGCTCCAAATTTTCTTTTGGGGAATGCATGATCCAATGGTTTACAAGGACCTTTTTGCAGATATGCTCTTCGAACTTGATCTCTAACCACAGGACTATAGTATAGAATTGGGATTCTTAAGCCCGAGTCGGAGGGAAGTTGTGCATCTTCCGATCTCTCAATCATAGTTGAGCTCTTCACAACTGTCTTTGAAGTTTCCTGAACTATCTTTGAAGTCTCCTCAACTCTATTCAAACTCTCCTCAGGATTATTTGAGCCCACCTCAATTCTATGTGAGCTTTCCTCAACAATATTTTCTTGAACAAGTTTCCTTTTAAAGAATCTCTGCATCACCTAAATTATGATTTATGAACAATATCTAGTAAGTAACTAAAACTATTTCAAACAAACTCAAATAAAGAAAAAAAGCCCCAATTTCAGGTTGTATATTACTAACTTAATAACTTCTTAATTCCTAAATTGCTAAGTCTAGAGTAATTTCATTATTGAATATGAAATTATCCACAAGACTTTTCGTAGCAGCAACTAGTCAACTACCGTCCACCAACAAAGAATAGCCAACACAAATACACAATTTAGGGAGTAAATAGAATATCAAATTAATCTAATTCAATCAAAAGCCCAAAATTTCACTATATTGAATATGAAATTATCCACAAGACTTTTAGTAGTAGCAACTAGTCAACTACCAACAAAGAATAGACAACACAAATACACAATTTAAGGACTAGGGAGTAAATAAAATATCAAATTAATCTAATTCAATCAAAAGCCCCAAATGTCATTATAAATAAAGAATCTTTTATAAACCCTAAAATAATAAAACACAAAAATACACAAATTCTAGTAAAATAGAAACACACTTTCAGCTGGTCGCCACCGTTCAAGTCACCGAAATGAAGTTTTAGAACACTTGAACTCGAAGTGGTGGAAGAAACCGAGAAGGGCAGAAGGCGAGAGCATGAGAGCGAAATGGCAGTAGCAGCAAAGTTCTGTTCTTTCTCTCAGTAATTGGGCTAGAGATATTATATTTGTTTTGGGTTAAAGACACTTCGTTTATTTCCTTTATTGGGCCAGATAATTTTTTTTTGACATTTTTGTTGGCCCTGATAACATAATTTTTTTTAACTTGGGCCATGCGGTATGGCCCAAGTTTAAGTTGATCGCTCGAGAGTTAAGTGTGGTCCATGGACCGCATTCGGCCTTAATGGGCTCCGTCCCTGCTTCACTTCTCATCTTTTCATCTCATACTTCATGTAATTTTTATCACTTCATGCAACTATGTGATGCAAGTACGCCTTTTCAACTTAAGATTCATGATAAAGAAGATTATATAGTGAAATGGAAAGAAATATACTTTTGTATTTGAATCTTGATTTATGTTTTAATATGTAAAATTCATAAGCAAAGTTGGTTATAAAATGTTAATTTATTTTCTATATTTTTTAATATTGATTTACTTTTGTATTTTTTAATATCAATTAATTTTATTTTTTTTGGTTCTTCTTTTTTTTTTTTTTTTTTAAACTTTCACATATAGTTTGTAAATTAAAATTTTTATTAAAAATGATTTTAAACCTAGCTAACTAATAAATTATATATTAGAATATTACAAGTTGCGTTATTTTGCAAATCTATTTAATATGTTCCCTTGCTTCAATTTAGATTAATGCTATCTTCATTTCTTTTATTTATTTATTTTTTTGTTTTTTTTTTTTGACTTTCACATAGTCTGGAAATTTAATTTGAATTTTTTACTAAAAATGATTTTAAACCTAGCTAACTAATAGGTTAGCTATTAGAATTTTACAAGTTGCATAATTTTACAAATCTATTTAATGTGTTTCACATGCTACAATTTAGATTAATGCTCAAATATATAATTTTGATAAAAATCTCTTAATTTATGTGAAAAACGAACTAGAACTAATTTATTTTTGTATTTTTTAATCATTAAAACATTAAAAAAATTAATCATTACATGTATTATTATTTTTTTGCAATCAATCATTATATGTTATAATTGATTCCATTCGAGTTCCATAACCAAAACAAATGAATGTTATAAAGTATTTATTATATTTAATTTAATAATATTAAATACTCACCATATCAACCTTCACATCTCATATACTTCACCCAATCAAAATTCAAATAAATCCAAGAATATTGAAATACAAATCCAACTTATATTTTTCCTTCAATTCAATACAATCTTAATTTCAATCCATTCTCTAGAAAAATGGCTTCGTCTGCATCAACAAAAAAGGAAGAGCATTGTATGCTAATAAAAGAATTGAGTGCATGTGATCAAGAATAGAGCATCAAAGTTTCTGTCCTTCATAAAAGTTACATTGAAATCTATAAGAATGCAAACGGTCCCATTCAAGTTCAAAAATTGATTTTAGAGGAAGAGGTAATATTTTTAGTTGTTTATATTTTGAATAACTATACTATTATCTTAGCAATTCTTTATCATACTAGCTCATTTGTTTTTATGCCTTTGTGGGCTAATAAAATCCAAGCCACATTATTTAGTGAGAAACTCGAAATCTTTAGTGAGACAATTCGGAAAGGGGATACTTACAAAATTAACTCAACATGAGGGCTCAAAATGATGTTCAATTTGCAAACCTTTTAATTCGAATTGGAAATAGAACGGAGCCAACAATAAAGGATGATTTCATTTATTTACCGATGGAGACAATAATAGTAGGTGATGATGCAGAATCTCAAGAGTTAAACTCATCAATTTGGTTTTCCCAGATTTAGCGAAAAATGCATCTTCGTTTGAATATATGACATGCGTGAGATTCTTTCAACAAAGAATGAATATGTTGACTACCTACACGACGCTCTTCCGATCTTTTCCTGGTGAAAGTAGAGAGTTTGTCATTTTCAATGAAGCAATCGATGATACAGACAACTATTACCAAAGAAGAATTTATAAATACGTTGTTGCCAAGTGGTTTACCACCACGTAAACTGGTGTTGAAATAAACTTCGGACAATATGCTGGGAAACAAATTTATGTTCGCCGAATCCCACTAAGTCCTGCAAATGATGAAGGCTACACAGATCGGAAGATTAAGAGAAAATAATTTCCAATATGACTCTGCTTTGCAATGACTATCAACACGGTATAAAGACAAACTATACCTCATGTTGGGATATATCTTCCAGAGCATGTCTTTTCACATAGACAACTATATGTTGCGTTTTCACATGGAGTTTCAATGCAAACGATAAAAGTATTGGTCAAATCAGACAACAAAAGCAAGAAAAGTGCAATCTTGACAAAAAATATTGTTTATAAGGTGCTTTTATAATAAGATCTCTTACGATCAAATATATTTATTGTAGCGACCGGAAATTTTATAGATAAAAATTTAAGTTTTTATAAAATCTTTTAAGTTAAGACGTGTCGCTACCACCTTTTTCTGTTTGTTTATTATTGCATGATATTAGTCACAAGAAGTAATTTAATGCCTTGTGCTCGCCTAGCTTGGAGTAAAATGAATTTTAAAGGCTAAAATCAAGAAATCAAAATCTAGTCGACTCATTCGTGAGTCGAGAGTTTGACAACTCTCTATTTCTTTAGATCAAAGTTATTTTAAATTCAGAACCGAAATATTGGGTACACTTTTATTCAATTTACTTCGGCCCGATTTACATGGAATAATTAATCTAATTTCAAATTATTTACGGTCCAATTTACACGTCATGATTGATCCATTTGTCATCTAGCCCAATGAAAAGCCTAAATCCTTCTATAAACTGTTTTCTCAGATTTAGCTTAGCCAACAGCCCATTTAGGACACCCGCTTCTCAGCAGTTCTGTCCCAGATAGTTTCTGCTTCTATGGTTGATATACAGTCTCTTAAATTCCCGACACCCACGATTGTATTGCATTTCTTAAAGTCTAAATTTTTGCTTTCACATCTGAACTCTTTACAATCAACAATATCAAAAACATATAAAAAAAAAGTAAACAAAACAAGACTCAAAGTTTTCGGCGGACAAGGAATACCAATTGGCCAGTGACAAAATTCAGTAAGTAAATATCCTTCTCATTCCTTTCTTTGGTTTCAATTCTAGTACAACTAGCATATTTTATGTAATCCGGGAACGCATGCTTAAAATTTGTTTCACACCAAGATTATGTTCTTTTAAATTGCATTTATACACAACTGCCAATTGGTCTCACACATTTCCCTATTCAATTTCATATATACATATGTAATAATCGACACCAAACACATGAAACAAAGCCAATCCTCAAACACTCAATGTCTGCCTTCACTCTCGAACTCAGCCACCTACAACCTAGTATTAAAAAAAAAAAGAAACGGAAATAGAGACGCCGAGCAGCTGGCACTGCCGCATCCGCCACCGCCGGTTGCCAGCCACCACCGATCCTCTAGCCAAATGCTCCACAAACAGAAAATTTGAAGCTATAGAACCCATTTACTCACCTGAGTCAAGTCTCGACCACGGACCATTCGACCCCAACCCTCAGTCGCAAAGCACCTAAACCGAGAGCCATTGTCCCCCTGCCCTATCGAACCAGCACTCCTCGAGCTCCCTCATGTCACTCAAACCCCCATTTCTCTCCCAGATTGCACCATTAACCCTTCGACCGAACCCAGAAGCTTTGAACGTCTCTGCCTCCTCGAACCCAAGCACCCAGCCGTGACCTCTATGTAGCGATTCGAACCCCCTCTCGCCATGGGTTCCAAGCTAGACTCCAATCGTCCCTCTCAAATCGCTTGGCTAGAAGCTCCCCTCGTTCGCTTCACTCTCGAATCTCCTTACCTGAAGCTCCATCCGTCCCTCTCGATCGCACCTCTCACTCTTTCTATGAACGGATTCACGTTTGAAGACAATTAGGGATGTTATCGTTTGGATTTTATTTTTCCAGTCCTTATAGTTCAGTTGGAGATTAAGATAGCCCTTATTTTTACTGTATGATTTAAGTTAATTCATGAATTTCTAACTTCTTTTAATCGGGTCCTCTGTTTCTGATGTAATGTAAACCTATCCCTGAATTTTCGTGTCTAGCTAAATTGGTAATCAAATACCGTTGAAATCTATTCCTGTCCCAAAGCTTCTAATTCTAAATGGTTTAGTTCCTAAGTTGTCAAAATTGGTCATTCTAAAGTTCCAACTTCTAATCAATCTTTTAATCGTGATAAGAATTCCTTTCGTTAATAGTATTTTACCTCAAACTTTTAAAAGATACATTTTTATTCGAAATTTAAAGTTAAACAAATTTTAAACAAACCTCTCAATTATTAACTTGGAATTTATTTCATATGACTAGACGAGGCGAGTTGAGCCTTTGAAGTTTAATTGCCGTAAAGCTCAAACTCAACTGCGAAACTAAGGTAGTCTCTACTTCTCAATGTTAAATGTTTTATTTTCAAGTGATGTGTACTTAATGAAATGTTTGAGTTGCAATTTATGACATGTGATTTGAGTTGAATATGATTCAGTTTTAATGGCAACATGTTGTACCCGAGGATAATACGTTGACTTAACTGATTTATCCACGGGTAGAATGTTAAAAAATATTTTATAAGATTAATAAAATTAATCGATATTAAACCCATGGTAGTACGATCAAGCTTGATAGGCCCTGAGTAGTATGTTATATAAGATATACTCGTGGGTTGAATGGGAATTGGCTAGCCCACGCAGCAGTATATGCTTTAACTTGTCGGGATTATTGAATCATGTGTTGAATGATTGCTTAATGTGAATATTGTAACTTCCAAACTGTGCGCCGATACTACTGGGTGTTTTCTTCGAAATGCTCATTATTTTTCTAAAACCTTTTCAGGTGCTGGAGTGGCGGCGAGACTGGTGGCAGTGGCTATTAGATATTATATTTTTATTATAAGTTGAAAACATTAAACTTGGTGATATTTTGTTTCAGACACTTTTACGGGATATGTATGTAAAATTAATGGTAGTTGACTGGATGTAAACCCATGTTTTATCGACCTTGCTCAAAATTCATGTTATCAAATATTCAGTAAAGTATGTTTTATGTTATATCTTTCCTCACACAACTAGATTTTGAAGTATTATTTTAAAAAAAAAAGTTAAAAATTTCCGCGTGCTTCAAAGATTTTTCTTTTGCATAATTCAAAGTAAGAAGGAGCATTTCAAATAGTGTTTTGGGTTTGTAAAGCTTGGGCGTTATAATTTGGTATCAGAGCGAGGTTTACGTTTCTGTAGACTTGCGTAAAAGTTAAGCATTAAAATAGTTAATTGTTCTAATTTAAGTTTGCCACTTGCTGTCGTTCGCGCCACCAACTTCTAGGTAAAGTTTTTATTTTAGAATTTTAAGATGCTATTTGGATATAGTATAAAGCAAGATTGTGAATATTCGTATCTGTTTAAATAATGATATGTGATAGATACGATGGAAAGTTTAATGTTATCATGGTTGATGTTGTAAAAGTATTTTTGTATTAGAGCTGAGTTGGCAAGATGTTCGATTTCATGTTATATGTTAAAGTGTGACCAATAAAGATGTTTCTTGATTTTCAGTCCTCGAAATTTGGTTAAGCAGATATTAGATACCCCATTTAAACTGGACCTTTACATAACTAGTATTACAGATATGACAGCTGGAGTTGGAGGTGATCCTATCCCGGTTGGGAGTGTATTCAGGACAATTGTGGAATTTAGGCGTAACCCGGGGAAGTTTATAGAGGAGCATGTGGATAGATAGTAGCTTGCTCGTGCTCAAGCCATTACCATGAACTTCGAGATTAGTGAAGAGTTCTCTGTCCGCCATTTGATCACTACCTTTCGCGGTAGGGAGTGGTTGACGACTAGAGCTATGTTTGAGGAGTGGAATGTGTCACTCAGTGTGGCACTAGATTTTGATACCTTTAGTGAGAAGTTAGTAGCCGATTGGGGTTGGTACTGGCCAGGATTCGCTGATCTCGAGTCGGGGTCAGAGTCAGAGTCTGAGCCTGAGTTTGAACCCAGGCTTGAACCTGAGCCAGTGCATGAGGTTGTACCAGATCCCTAGCCAGTTGAGGCGATGCCAATTGAGGCTCTTAAGGTAGAAGACCCCAAGGAGGAGGAGGATCCAGAGGAGGAGTTTGAGGAGGATCCGAAGGAAGATGAGTTTGAGTTTCAGTTTGAGGAGGATCCTGAGAAGGACATGGAGATTGTTGAGGACTCTGAGCTGGAGTCTTGTATCACTTGGGAGGATATTCTCCCTCTACTGTAGTGATTTAGGACACAGAGTAGCTCAGATAGCGAGGACGACAGCGACGACCACGAGTAGAGATAGGATGATAGTATAGTTCCTATCTAGGTTGTACAGGGCTAGTACCATACTTTATTTCCAATTGTATAGTTTCTTATTACCAGTTGTGTAGCGTATGACGCTACATGATGTTTCATTTTGAAAGACTCTGTTGGTTCTAATGAATGCATCATTTTCGATTTATTAAGAGTTGTGGATTTCTTACGTTACTGCTGTGTTGGTTATTATATGTTCAAGTGTTACATATATATAATTTGTTTTGTAAGGAAATGGTACGCCCAACACAATCAAGTATAATTCCAGATTTACTTAGGGCCGTACAAGAGTTGAGACAGGCCCCTGTACCAGCTCAGGCACCAGTGTATGTGGCACCTCCAGTTGCACATGCGGTGCCAATTATTGAGCAATTCCATAGGCATCTGCCACCTACCTTTAATGGTGAAGATGGACCCTTAGCCGCTAAGGAGTGAATCCGTACTATGGAGAAAATTTTCGGCCATATATCCTGCCCGAAGGACCATAAGGTATTATGTGCGGATTTAAGCTAGTTGGAGGAGCCGGTCACTGGTGGGAGTCTGCATCTCGCACTAGGACCAAGGAGGAGCAACGAAATCTGACCTGGGTTCAATTTAAAACTAAGTTGATTGATAAGTATTTTCTTAGGCACTCCGTGATCAAAAGGAGGTTGAATTCCTGTAGTTACTCCAAAGAGATATGGACATAACTGCCTACGAGAGAAAATTTGAGGAAATGTCGCGCTACGCCTCTCACCTAGTAAGTACTAAACATATGAAGTCTAGGCGCTTTGAGAGGGGCTTGCGACCTGAAATTAGGCAAATTGTGTGTGCCTTTGATCTCCCCACCTACTGGGAATTTGTGAAAAATGCTCAAGCGATAGCATACTTTGGTATGGGGAATGGAGGCCAGAATGCCCAGAAAGATTATGGAAAAAGGAAGTGGTCAAACTAGAATATGAATAGAGGTCATGGCCCAAATAAGAAACTAAACACGGGAACCGGTGGAGGTCAGAGGAGTGGATATCTCCCACAATGCCCTAAGTGCAAGAAATATCACTGGGAAGAGTGTCGAATGGGACAGAATGTTTGCTTCAGTTGTGACCTGTCGTTCCACTATGCGAAGGAGTGCAGGTTCAGTCAGGGAAGGGGTGCAGATTAGGCAAAGCCAGGGTGTTTGCGATGACCCATGAGTAGGCCACCCAGGACCCCGATGTCATAGAAGGTATTCTATCTATCTCTGGAACTCCTGTCTATGTTTTGATTGACTCGGGTGCAACGAATTCCTTTATATTTGTTGATTGTCTAGCTAGATTGGATTTAGTAGGAGACAAAACTAGTAGTGTATTGGAAGTTAGTTTACCATCAGGTGGAATCTTGACTCTAAGAAGATGGTTAGGGAGGTATGGATAGACTTTGACGGATTGATCTTGGGGGCAGATTTGAATGTTATTGAAATGAAGGCTTTTGACATAATATTAGGTATGGACTGGCTTAGTAAGAATCTTGCAACCATTGTATGCCACAAAAAAGAGAGATATTTTTTGAAAAGATGGTGAGGACGAATTTAAGTTTTAAGGGTCGACGATTTAGGTATTACCTCGCCTTATATCGGCTCTTTAGGCAAAGAAGTTGGCAAAAGAACGATCTTAGGGATACTTGGTTAGTCTTCAGGGGAAGCCCTTGGACGAGGTATCCTTAGATCTTGTACCGGTGATACGGTAGTACCCTGACGTATTTCGCGAGGATCTGCTGGGCATCGTACCCAATAGGTCGGTGCAATTCACCATCGGTTTGGTTCCAGGAGATCGTTTGTTTCTAAAGCCTTATCGGATGGCACCTAAAGAGTTACAAGAGTTGAATGTTCAGTTGGAGGAACTTTTGGAAAAAGGATTTATTAGACAGAGTGTCTCACTTTGGGGAGCACTGGTGTTTGTAAAAAAGAAATATGGGAGTATGAGGATGTGCATAGATTATCATGAACTGAATAAGTTAATGATCAAGAATAAGTACACACTCTCAAGAATTGATGACTTGTTAGATCAGCTGAAGGGAGCAACTGATTTTTCAAAAATTAATATGAGGTCAGGGTATCATCAGTTGAAGGTTAAGCCGACAGATATACCAAAGATGGCATTTCGAACCCGCTATGGGCATTATGAATTTACAGTAATGCCCTTCAGTTTGACGAATGCCCCTGCGGTATTTATGGACCTGATGAATAGAGTTTTTCATCAATGTTTGGACAAATTAATTGTCTTGTTTATCGATGATATATTGATATACTCGAGGAATTCCGAATAATAGCAGGTCCTCTAACGCAGCTCACAAGGAAAGGAATTAAGTTTTTTTGGTCTGATAAGTGTGAGCAAAGCTCTCAGGAGCTCAAAGAAAGATTGGTTACAGCACCGGTTTTGACGATACCTGATGGTTTAGACGGATTTGTGATCTATAGTGATGCGTCGAAACTTGGTTTGGGATGTGTTTTAATGAAGAAAGAGAAAGTAATAGCGTATGCATCCTGATAGTTGAAACCGTATGAATAGAGCTATCCAATTCACGATCTCGAGCTCGTGGCAGTGGCGCATGCTCTCAAAATTTGGCGCCACTACTTATACGGGAGTAGGTGCTAGATCTATACAGATCATAAGAGTCTCAAATACTTCTTCAGCCAGAAGGAGTTGAATATGAGACAACGAAGGTCATTGGAGTTGGTCAAGGACTATGACTGCACTATCTTATACCACCCGGGTAAGGCTAATGTGGTCGCGGACGCTTTGAGCAGAAAGAATGTAGGACAGTTAGCGACACTGGGTACTATACAGAGTCAATTAATTAAGGATTTCCAGAACAGAAGAATTGAGGTGACTACACCATCAAGGCAAAAAGGGGTTAGGTTAGAAGCATTGACAGTTAAACCAGATCTAAGAGATAGGATTGTGGCAGCACAAAAGCATGATCAGTTTTTGGAAAAGAAAAGAGTCGGAGTAGGGACGAGGAAGAGTAACGGATTTGAGATCTCCAGTGACCAAGCTCTTATGTTTAGAGGACGTCTTTGTGTACCAAGGAGCGATGAGCTTCGGAATGAGATTTTAACTGAAGCTTACTCCGCCCCTTATGCTGCACACCCAGGTGGAACTAAGATGTATCGAGACTTGCAAAATACTTTCTGGTGGAGAAATATGAAAGGAAGTATAGCAATGTTTGTAGCAAGATGTATAGTGTGCCCACATGTGAAGGCTGAGCATCAGAGACCAATAGGGTTACTTAATCCTCAGAAATATCGGAGTGGAAGTGGGAAAATATTGCGACGGATTTTGTAGTCGGATTACCCAAGACAGTAAGCAAGCATGATGCGATATGGGTAATCGTGGATTGTCTCACAAAGTCTGCTCATTTTCTACCAGTTCGGATGAATCTGGACCTAGATCAGCTTGCCCATATATATGTCAGGGAGATTGTACGACTTCACGGTGTACCTATATCTATTGTGTTGAATAGGGATCCGAGATTTACATCAAGGTTTTGGAAGTCACTTCATTCAGCAATGGGTACTAAATTGACATTTAGTACAGCTTATCACGCTCAAACGGACAGGCATTCTGAAAGAACTATCTGCACATTGGAGGACATGTTAAGGGCTTGCGTCCTAGATTTGAGTGGAAATTGGGAAACACATTTGCCATTGGTTGAATTCGCGTATAATAATAGTTTTCAGTCAACCATTGGTATGGCTCCATACGAAGCCTTGTATGGCCGACGGTGCCGGTCACTAATTTATTGGGATGAAGTTGGGGAACGAAAGATGTTTGGACCTGATCTGGTTAGGAAAATAGTTCAAGATATTGAAAAGATAAGATTGAGGACTAAGATGGCTTAGGATAGACAAAAAAGTTATGTCGACAACAGAAGGAAGGATATCAAATTTCAGGTCGAGGAAAAGGTATTCTTTAAAGTGGCTCGGATGAAAGGTGTACTTTGATTTGCGAAGAAAGGAAAATTAAGACCCAGATTCATTGGACCATTTGAGGTTTCGGAAAGAATTGGAAATGTGGCATAGCCTTGCACCACCTTTAGAGCTTTCGGTGGTGCATGACGTATTCCATGTTTCTATGCTTAAGAAGTATGTCCCTGATCCGAGTCACGTGATTAATGCTCAAGCAGTGAATGAAAGCCTTGACTTATGATGAAGCCCTAGTGGCTATTCTCGAGAGGAAGGTTCATGTTTTGAGAAATCGAGTCATTCTGCTAGTCAGGGTCCAGTGGGGTAGGCACAGTCTAGAAGACTCAACCTGAGAAAGAGAGGAGGATATATTGAACGAATACCCAGAACTCTTTAGAACAAATAAGCTAAATTTCGAGGACGAAATTAAAGCAGGAAAGGTTGTAGCGACGTAAAATTTTATAGATAAAAATTTAAGTTTTTATAAAATTTACTAAATTAAGATGTGTAGCTACCACTTTTTTCCGTTTATTGTTTATTATTGCATGATATTGGTCGCGAGAAGTAATTTAATACCTCGTGCTCGTCTAGCTCGGAGTAAAATGAATTTTAAAGGCTAAAATCGAAAATCAAAACCTAGTCGACTCGTTCGTGAGTCGAGAGTTTAACAACTCTCTATTTCTTTAGATCAAAGTTATTTTAAATTCAGAACCGAAATATTGAGTTCACTCTTATTTCTTTAGATCAAAGTTATTTTAAATTCAGAACCGAAATATTGAGTTCACTCTTATTCAATTTACTTCGGCTCAATTTGCATGGAATAATTAATCTAATTCCAAATTATTTATGGTCCAATTTACATGTCATGATTGATCCATTTGTCATCTAGCCCAATGTAAAGCCCAAATCCATCAATAAACTGTTTTCTCAGATTTAGCTTTGCCAACAGGCCATTTAGGACACGTTCCTCTCAGCAATTCTGTCCCAACAGTTCCTTCCCAGACAATTTCTGCTTCTATGGTTGATATGCAGTCTCTTAAATTCCCTACACCCCCGATTGCATTGCATTTCATAAAGTCTAAAATTTTGCTTTCCACTTTTCTAGTCTCTGCAATCCCAAAAAAAAAAAAGAAAAGAAAACAAAGCAAGACTCAAAGTTTTTAGCGGACAAGGAATACCAATTTTCGGCCAGTGATAAAATTCAGTAAGCAAATCTCCTTCTTAGGGGCGGAGCTAGTATAGGACGAGTGCGGTCAAGTGACCGCACTGAACCTGGGAGAATTTTTAAGGGAAAGAACATCAGGCGCCGATACCATGAAATCTGAAATCTGAATCTGAAGCTTCACCTGAGAGAAGGTTCGAGAGGCATTTGTTTAGGGAAGAAGAAATGTCCAAAAGTACATTTTTACCCTTACTAAAGAGTGAGGATTGGGCCTTTGAAAATTATGTTATTAAACTTGAAAATGGACATAAGATATTCTTGGGCCCAATAAAATCACCTCTTATAACATTATAACATTACTCTGTTAATGATGTCTCTGTTTTTTCCCCTTTCTTTTTTTTTTATATGTTCTCTTGTATGGTGTAATTCTTTACACTTTATAAATCACAAGACATTGATATAAAATGTAATTTTATAACCTTCATGGTTTCTATTTAACAAAAAATCTATTAATTATCTTTAATATATGTTAATGTTAATTCACTCAATCCAATTGAATAAAGATTTAATAAGAAAATTTTAATTTCAACCATACATATATTTTATACAAATTAGTTTAGCTCAATTATACCTTTCCCCCTTTTTTCTTTTGGTTTTTAAGTTTAAGGTCCAAATCAAGCTATACGTTCACAATGTGAGAACTTTCGCGACAAATCAGAATGATAAAATATGACCGCACTGAGTTCGAAAGCTGGCTCCGCCCCTGCTCCTTCTCATTCCTTTCGTTGGTTTCAATTCTGGTAAAACTAGCATATTTCATGTAATCCGCGAACGCATGTTTAAAATTTGGTTCACACCAAGATTATGTTCTTGTAAGTTGCATTTATACACAAGTGCCAATCGGTCTCATACATTTCCCTACTCAATTTCATATATACACATCTAATAATCGACACCAAACACATGAAACAAAGCCAATCCTCAAACACTCAATGCCTGCCTTCACTCCCAAACCCAGGAAATTGCAACCCAGTATTAAAAAAAAAAAAAAAAAAAAAAAAAGAAACAGAAACAGAGACACCAAGCAGCCGGCGCTGCCGCATCCACCACTGCCTGTCACCAGCCACCACCGCTCCTCTAGCCAAATGCTCCACAAACAGAAAATTTGAAGCTATAGAACCCATTTACTCACCTGAATCAAGTCTTGACCGCAGATCCTTCGAACCCAACCCTCAGTCGCAAAGCGCCTAAACCGTGAGCCATCGTCCCCCTTCCCTCTCGAACCAGCACTCCTCGAGCTCCCTCATGCCACTCAAACCCCCATTGCTCTCCCAGGTTGCACCATTAACACTTTGACTGAACCCAGAAGCTTCGCACGTCTCTACCTCCTCGAACCCGAACACCCAGCCGTGACCTCTCTGTGGCGATTCAAACCTCCTTTCGCCACGGGTTCCAAGCCAGACTCCAATCGTCCCTCTCGAATCGCTTGGCCAGAAGCTCCCCTCGTTCGCTTCGCTCTCAAATCTCCTCGCCTGAAGCTCCATCCGTCCCTCTCGATCGCACCTCTCTGTGAATGAATTCACGTCTGAAGACAATTGGGGATGTTATGGTTTGGAATTTATTTTACCAGTCCTTATAGTTCAGTTGGAGATTAAAATAGTCCTTATTTTTACTATATGATTTAAGTTAATTCATGGATTTCTAACTTCTTTTAATCGGGTCCTACGTTTCTGATGTAATGTAAACCTATCCCTGAATTTTGTGTCTAGCTAAATTGGTAATCAAATACCGTTGAGATCTATTCCTGTCCCAAAGCTTCTAATTCTAAATGGTTTAGTTCCTAAGTTGTCAAAATTGGTCATTCTAAAGTTCCAACTTCTTATCAATGTTTTAATTGAGATAAAAATTCCTTTCGTTAATAGTATTTTACTTGAAACTTTTAAAAGATATATTTTTATTTGAAATTTAAATTTAAGAAATTTTAAACAAACCTCTCGCTTATCAACTTAGAATTTATTTCATATGACTAGACGAGGTGAGTTGATCATTTGAAGTTTAATTACCGTAAAGTTCAAACTCAACTGTGAAATTAAGGTAGTCTCTAGTTCTCAAAGTTAATGTTTTATTTTTAAGTGATACGCACTTAGTGAAATGTTTGAGTTGCAATTTATGACAAGTCATTTGAGTTGAATGTGATTCAATTTTAATGGCAACATGTTGTACCCGGGGATAATACGTTGACTTAACTGATATATCCAAGGGTAGAATGTTATACCATGGTAGTACGATCAAACTTGAAGGCCCTGAGTAGTATGTTATATAAGATATACTCACGAGTTAAATGAGAATTGACTACTGTGTGTTTCTTCGAAACGCTCATTGTTTTTCTAAAACCTTTTCAGGTGCTGGAGCGAGCGGCGAGACCGGTAGCAGTAGCTATTAGATATTATGTTTTTATTATAAGTTGAAACATTAAACTTGGTGATATTTTGTTTCAGACTCTTTTACGGGATATATATGTAAAGTTAATGGTAGTTGACTGGATATGTAAACCCATCTTTTATCGACCTTGCTCAAAATTGATATTATCAAATATTCAGTAAAGTATGTTTTATGTTATCTCTTTCTGACGCAACTGGATTTCGAAGTGTTACTTAAAAAAAATGTTAAAAATTTCCGCGTGCTTCAAAGATTGTTCTTCCGCATAATCAAAGTAAAAAGGAGCATTTCAAGTAGCGTTCCGGGTTTGTAAAACTTGGGCATTACATTTATTGTAACATAAAACGTACAACGCACATTCCAATGACTAGTAGTTTTAAAAGGTGAGGCTGAACTCGAAGCGGTTGTCAGGTGCCTTGCGGCGCTAGTATGAGGCAATTTCTTTAGAAGCTTATGCCTTTGGCCTTAAGGCGTACTCGTCTATGATGACATTTAAATTAACTCGTGAGCATTTATCTAATTAACTAGTACAAGTAATAACATTTAAATTCCCTCCAATTTTGTTGGTTTCTTATGAGGATAATAATAATTTATTAGATTTTATTTTTTATTTATTTATTCTTATTATTATTAATTTTTTTTTTGCAACTTATTAGACCGATCCGGCTAATAAAACAGATCGGACTTTGAGTTGTCTAGTTTGTTTAAAATTTTAGTTATTAAAATTAACATATAATAATTATTAACGATCAGCCTCTAAAAGTTAACACGAATATAGAGTGGAAGGTCCTCAAAACCA
Source organism: Nyctanthes arbor-tristis (assembly GCA_963692815.1). NCBI lineage: Eukaryota > Viridiplantae > Streptophyta > Magnoliopsida > Lamiales > Oleaceae > Nyctanthes > Nyctanthes arbor-tristis. Next base: position 18,422 of record CAVNYN010220853.1, read on the forward strand.
AAACTGGTTTAAAAATGAATCAATTCCCTAATCCGATTTAAGAATGGAGAGGTTTGAAAAATAACCATATTCGGCACGTGCCTTGATCTTTCTCTTTCTTTCACCTTTTATTAATATACAAAAACGTTACGGTTAATTGCGGTTAGGATTCTCAAAGTTTGTAAACAATCATCTTTCTCTCTCTCTCTCTCTCCCCCGAATTGATTTTGGATTTGTTCCCTTTAGATTGCTTCTATATATACTTCACTTGTAAGCAGGGGTTGTTTCAGGTTTGCGTCGATTATTAGTATATAGTGTTGGCATGAGCTGAAGTATATAATCTATAATGTGAGCTTCAATCATCTAGAATCTATATTCTAGATTCTAGTTCTCACAGGTTCATGACGGACAAGTCAGAATCAAGATCCCAATCTTCTCTCTATGGAATGAAGGAAAATAGTTACGAGAACTTTCCTTATATTTGTATATCAAATATTCTGTGTATTAATAAGCTTACTATAGTATTGATTAATTTCCTTTTTGTAATACCTAAGGAGTTGTATATATTGAGCTCCATAGATGAACGAAAATATAAAGAAATTACTCATCTTGTTTTCATATTTCTACATATAGGAGATTCTTCTGCAATTCTCTTTAATTTTCATATACGCTAATCGTTTCTGGGAAGAGAAGTTGTTTGAACTATAATCAAGATATGGCACTAATTCAAGAGAATCTCACCTCCCGACCCAAGTTTCTTAGTGGATATTTCTTGGATGGTTGCTGGAACACTTATGGAGGAATGGATGATAGCCGCTAGTGTGGGAAAAAGGCCATTGATGTGTCTATTATAAGGTGGATTAAGAATTTTTGTGCTGATGCTATCAATTTAGAGGATTTCCTTCCTTTCGATTTTGAAATATATTGTTCGGATTTGCCTCTGGTGGCCAAAGGGCTAGCGGAAGATTGTGCTACTTGGACATGTTTGCCTGATGATCCCTTCAACATGAGCTTTGAAGCGGGAAAATCAGATCATAAAATGCCAGATGCTGTGTTCTTTGCTTTGAGATATCTTAGTGTAAGGGACCTTCTGTCTGTTGAAAGAGTTTGCAAATCATTGCGTGATAAAGTCGAGAATAATCCCCTTGTATGGCGAAATATTCGTATAAATCATTATCCATTGAATGTTAATATCACAGACGATATCCTTATAAGTTTAACTAACAGGGCTCAAGGTACTATTCAGAGTCTGAAACTTGTGGAGTGCATAAACATCACTGCTACTGCTTTGGAGCCCATCTTTGAAGCCAATCCCAGTTTGTCCGACGTCTACGATGTCTTGCTTGGAGAAACAATCACTTTGAATCAACAAGAAAACGAGGGACCTCTCACGGAGAAAAAATCTGAGTTGCTTTATGATGATATTTCTGCTTTGTCAACTGATGTTGATTCTCGTCATGAGATTTCCTACGAAGATACTACTGACCATGTATCCGGTTATGATTCTGCATTGAAGATGAACTCTAAAGATGCTACTGATGATCTCTTTAATGATGATGTGGGATCAAACTCTAGTGCAGAACATATGGCCGATTGGATCGAGGAAGAATTTGACCGAAGAGGATTGGGCAGAAATTTGGGAATTTGGCATTTGGTGTCCAAATTGAGCCCATGATAATTTCCCGAAAACGAACTGACATGACAAGACAATCAAGGCTCATGAATCCATCACTTTTCTGCCCTCGTGTGGATGGTGAAATCATGCTTGGCTTTCGAATAAAAATCCATGGCATTGTTAATTGGAAACTTATGTTTGTGTTAACTATCCTTGTGGCTATTCTAATAATTGGTCCATTTTGGTTGAATTCTAGTAAAGGTAAAATGGTTTGGATGGTTTTCGATTTGCATATTTGTTTATTTAAATGATTTGTGAGTTGTGTGATGTCTTTGTGTACCAATGTGGTAATTAGTATCCTCATTAGTAGCTATCTTTTTATATCTTTTACACAAGAAACAAATATTATTACACACATCGTGAACATTATTACACAATAACCTTGAAAAATTAACTAAAATTTTGAGAACTGGAGTATGTTATACTTTTTAATTCACATAACATAAATTATTAACATGTAATATAGGTTGTTGTACGCGTAACATGTCTTATTTCACACATAATATAGCTTACTATACACATAACAGATTTTGTGAAACTAATAATAGCATAAATAGTTACATACATAGCATAACTTGCTACACATTTGACACCTTGTTACACATGTTACAAACCATATAACTGACATAACATACATTCGTAGGCATATAGTACACATTGCTACACTCATAACACAAATTATTTAATAACATAGATTGTAATATAAATAACATAGTTTGATACACATATAACATAATTTGTTACATGTATAACATAACTTGTTCCATACACAATGAAACTTATAACACTCATAAATAGGCTTGATACACATATAACATAACTTATTTCATATACAACAAAACTTGTAACACACATAACATAGATTGCCACACATAGCAAATATTGTCACTCCTATAACTCATATTATTCAATAACATAGATTGCTCAAACATAACATAATTTACTATGCACGTAACAGGCCTTGTTACACACGTACTCAACCTCGTAACCCAAATAACATAGATTATTACATGCATATTAAATATTATTACACCTTGAACATAAATTATTTAACATGCATCACATTTTGTTAAAAAAAAATGATCATATAAACATTACAAACTAAGTAAAATATTAAGAAACATGGCTGGTGAAACATGAAAAATGAAAAAAGAAAAGACAAAAAAACAAATAATTGAAAAAAGAAAAAGAAACATAAAGAAAGAAAAATGAAGGAAAAAGGAAAAATAAAATAGGAAAAAGAGAGGGAAAAGGGGAAAAAGAGCCAGATTCCGGCGAAATCTGGCGACCAGATCTAGTCAACCGACAGCTAGCTAGGGTAGGGGGTTGGGTGGGATGGGTGTCTGGGTAGTGGGCTTTAAGAATAAAATTTAACTAAAAAATTAAATCAAGTAAAAATATAAAAATTAAGAATCTATTATGAATTAGAAAGAAAAATATAGACAAAAAGAAAGAAAATACAAAGCAAACACAAGAATTCTGTGTGCATTATTATGAGAATCCAAGACCCCTATTTATAGGGTTAAATCTAAGGTTTTCATAGTACAATAATTATTCATAGTATAATTAAATAATTTACAACACTCTCTCTTGAATGACTGATTTATACAACAATTGTCTTATTAAAAACCTTGTTTGGAGAAAAACACAACAGGAGAAAAAAAACTACCAAACTAAGGAAAAAAAGGCAATTGATTCTGAATAAATTTGGAGTGTCCAAGATGCTGTCTCATTAAAATCATGCCAGAAAAACCCAATGGGATAAAAACTGGTCGAAAGAAAAAGAGTACAGCTGCTCCCCCTGAATTCATTCAATAATGGTCCTCTTCTATTGAATCATTTCGCCAAATATTCTATGCTCTTCAAGACCTAACATGAAAAAAAAATCCTAGTGAAAGAAAAATACATTATTCTTTGATACGCTGTTAAAATTGTTTCGTTAAAAACCTTACTAGGAAAACTCAGTGGGATAAAACCTAAATCAAGGAAAAAATATAACGCATATCTTCCTTATCTATATTAGCAATCTATACAAGAATTTTCAGTTCTTTATATGCTTCTTACATATCAAATCCTTCGAGGATTATGCCATATTTATAATATTTTCATATATTGTCAATTAAACACAACATCATAATTCGATTGTACCACCACATATTTAATGATACTTTCACATAAATACCCTATTGATATTTTATTGACATGATATATATATATTTTCAAATGACTAGACTGTTGGTCTTAACATATAGCAATCTACTCGATTGTACCTTTTTGTTTTGGCCAATATTCCGCGTCATTAAAGTTTTTGATGAAAAATTAATTCATCATCCTCGCAATCATTGAGCTTATTAATATTTATTTATTGTCGACAACTATTTCTTATCGATTCCATTTGATTCTCAGTATAGATATAACACTTTGATATCTCTTTTATTTTACTACTTTTAGATACCTAAAGCATTTTAGGGGTTTTTTGATTAGTTATGTCTATATACTCTTCTAGAGTATTATGCCTCAATATGACCATCATATAAAATATTTGCTCAGTATTCTATTTCTGGGTATTTATTTGGAATTGACCACGTCATACTTAGACATGCCATTAATACTCAAATCCTCTTGTCAGATTTAATATCAATCTAAGTTGGAGCATTTAATTTGGTATATGCTATTGGTAACTATACAATCAATAATCTCAAATGCAAGCTACCTTGCAAACTTCATATTTGTGTTATATTATGCGAGGATTACAAATATGCATTTCATATATTTGTTATCAACTATCAATTCATCCCCCTAATGCTGAGAAGACTTAGCAAATGAAACAACAATCAACAAATCATGTTATAACATATCATCCTTCGCGGATGAAAAATAATTGTTATGTAAAGGTTTCAAACCCGAACATGTATTCTCATCATTCAAAAACATCTATCTCAATTATGTGGTGGCGCGATTATACATAAATTGCATTTATAACATTTAGTAAAAGGAGACTTCTGACTGTAAACTAGCTATAAAGGGGGTATCATATTATAAATTTTATTTGGCATATTCTATAAAAAGTAATATTGCAAGTGAAATATCAGTTTCACTTAATATCGTTCTCATTAAATGGTATAGCAAATGACTTGAGACATTTAACAAATTTATTCTGCTAACCATAGGCAACAAAATATCCCAACCAAAAGTGATCATAACTTACTTGGGATATAAAATTCACTAGCAAGGCAAATGTATCTTTATTTTATATCAAAAATTTGCTCACAATTAATCAATCGAGCAACTAATATCAAAACTTCAGATATCGCACATTGACCTCTAGTAGATCCAAATCATAAATATCTAGATGATCTACATGGTAGGTGAATGGGCCCATGGTTCACCACTAAATATTTTCTAGATACAAATTTAGCTACTGATATTTTGGTAATCTATTTGACATGAAAACAAGTGATAAACGAAATCTAAAGAAGTCCCAGTTCTTCAAATAATTCTCAATATTTTCATTATAAAAAAAAAGGGATGGTTGAATCGGTCATGCAAAAAAAAAAAAAAAGAAACTTCCAGTCTAATAAGAATGATCAAATAATAATTGAACTTCTTGTTTAATATATTTAATAAAATCTACGAGATTTTATATAATTGTCCATAAATTTTTGACAGGACGTCTTCAGGATTTTTCCAAAATCAATTTCAGAAATATCACTATATATTTATGATATAAGATTACTTATTATATTTGTCGATATTTGTACTGCGAGTACAATAAAGTATTCTTTTAGAAGATATATTTATGAAATCTTCAGGATTTCAAATATAAAATTTATGAATACCAAATCAATAGAAATCCTAGAATCATTGGGATTTTATATTATTCCAGAATACTCATAGCAATCTCATTTTTCAAGAGCAATAAATTAATATTTCAATTTAAATTCATATAAGTCTATTATTCTAGAGTAATATCAATCTAGTTAAACTATCACTTCTTCAAGAGCAACAGTCTAACATTCTTCAAAATAATTTAAACTATAATAAAAAATCATTGAAATATTAGATGTAATAATTTTTCACTTTGATGATATGTAATATATTAAACGAGAATATCAATATATTGTGCATTTGTCCATGAAAACAAATAACTAAAATAAAAAAGGGGGTTTGATTTTGATGAACAAAATAAAATAGAGTAAAATATAAATTTAAGTAAGCGATTTAAAGTGTAAAAATTCTAAAAATGCAGATTGATAAGAAAATAATATATGTGATAAATATCCAGTTTAAAGTATAATTTCAGAATTGATTCTAACATTGATCATTGATGTAAATATTAAAACTTTTTGTTCTTTCCCTAAATTGGTTATGATTATTGATATGATCGAAGAACATATCTTTTCTTACTTTTTCGATAACCAAGAGACGCTCATTGATTATTTCTTTTTTTTTTTTAATTAAAGAAGCAAAGAAGTACAAGACACAAGCTTCCGGATAAGAAGCCAAAACGGACACATAGGCCCAGAAGGCCAAAGAAAAAAAAAAAAACAGATAATGCAAATCTAAGAAAAAACCCAACGTCTTAAACCCAAAATCAGGCTTAAGATTAAAGTGGGCCGACACAATGATATCCACAAGGCCAAAACTTATTGAGCCCCGAACAAACGCAACATTGATTATTTCTTTTGATAACAAACAACTCTCGAAATGTTCTCAAGATTTAATTTCTTAACAACATTAAGCACTAGAAACACTATCAATTCTAGCAAATGGATAGATATAATCAATTCATTTAAGCTAGGTTATATACTTCTATATCAAGAATTGAATACCCTAATTATATCCAATTTGCTACTTTACTACTTAGGTTAGAAATTTCTAAACAACGGATATAAAATTCTAACAGGCAATATACTATTTCAACGATTAGACAACGTGCACTTTGAATAATCAATCAATACAATAATAATAATGAACACAAGAAATATATAAATAGGCAATGAATAAAGAATATAATAAAATCAATTTGATCACACAATTGTCGTAGAATCAAAACTTCAATTATCTTTGTGCTTGAAAAAAGTAATTTAGCTAACCATTAATTAGAGAAAAATCACCAAATTTGTCTCTCCAATTGTTGACGTGTAGAACTTCTCCCAAGAAATTTCCCAAAGCCTTCATGTCGACTGCGAGTTTTTCTCCCCCCAAATCCAATTTTTTCCCGTCAAAAGTATTGCCTTCTGTCTTTTTTCTCTTGCCCGGTCACGTCTCTTTTCGGTCCAACAATGAAAGGCCCACTTTTCTCCCAATTTTCCAAAGCTAACGTCCAGCCCACAATCCCCAAAGTCAAAAATAGCCCTTTTTATTCTTTTTTTTTTCTGTCCCTTTTGAAGACAGTTCGGCCCAATCCAATTTTCCAATTCAATCCAAAACAAACATGCCCACACTTTAAGAAAAGTTCACTTCATATTAGTGAATTTCTCTAGCTTCAATTTCTCTTCCAAAATTTGTTGAATTGTGTCTATTTTTATTCAACTCCTTCATCTATTCTACAAAGCACAAATTTCAATTAATATGCAAATATTAGATATTTAAAATAATCAAAGTATGGAGAATATAACACAATTTATATACTATTTATGCACTTTATCGACTTCCCCCCACACTTAGACAATGCTTGTCCTCAAGCATTCAAAGCTCAAGTTCATCACTTAAATTCTCGTCATTCTTCTTTCTTCTACCCTTACCCATCCTTCTATAGCCTAGACTATCATGTTTCATCAATTTAAATTTTAACACAATAAGCAACCAACTATAAATAGAGTAAATTCCCATCAACTACACAGTGACCAATCGCAATTTCTTGAAGTCCAAATGTTATGGAATTTAGCACCCTCACATGGGTTCACACATTTCACTCAAAGTGCTTAGGGTGTTAAAAATTTACTCTCAAGTCAATATACAGAAGATCCTTATCATAGGCTTGCTAATATATCACATTGACTCCACCAATAGACTAAAGTTATGCAGGTATTTGTGAAACGACCCCTAAATAAATCGCATTGGTCCATTCACTAGAAATCCAACTAGAAAGAAGAATCAACACTAACCCATTCATTTGTGCGCAGGAGATGGTATCACACCTCACACTACGTACATTGTACCGTAAAAACACATTTTTTGCATGAAGCAAAAGTTTTGAACGTAGTTTTCAAAAATTTTTTTATTTTGGAGGTAATTAGAAGCCCTCAATGCATTATTATCAATTTTTTTTTAAAAAAAAATTATAGAATAAGTACTTTTTTTTTTCAAACCAATCAAACGTCTTTCATTACTTAATCAAAAGAAGCATCAGAAGCTAAAATGTTTACAATAAAAGGTGGGGGATCAATATCTCAACACAAATTTAAATGATAATCAAAAGCTCGCCTATCTAGTAAGTGAGCCACCTCATTGGCCTTCCTCCCAGTCGACACAACTTGACAATCCACCAGTTCTCGAACAATCAACTTGATCTGCTCCAGCAAAGGGCCTTCAGGGGCTCTGATATGTGGCTTATTAATAAGACGTATGACGTTACTAGCATCTGACTCAAACACAACATGTTGAAAATCACGTTCCCGTGCCAACTGAGCTCCTCTCAACAGTGCCCAATACTCACCAACATGTGGTGAAAAATTCCCAATTATCACGTTTGAACTGGCAGCTACAAATCCCCTTGTGATCTTGGCAAACTACTCCCATCCCAACTGTCCTCTTCCCCCTCGACACCGCCACATCCACATTAATTTTAATCCATCCCTCGGTCGGCGCTATCCACCTATCGGCCACCCTCATCCCTCTCATTCCTCCATGAACTCATTGGAATTCCTCAAGAAACCCATGAGCAACTAAACTAAAACCATCTTCCCCACCATCCACCCCTCCCAAACGGCTTGATTACGTATCTGGCAACATTTAATTTCCAAAATGCCACCAATAACCATGCAAAAGAAAAAGTATTCAAAATATGTTGATTATGAATTCCAAACATGTAACAATAGGAGTTCTCCTTTAATAACCATCATGTATAGTTGTATTGTATTATACTATACAACGTGGTATATAAGAACATGTAAAAAAGAAACGAAAGTTCATACTTGAGCCACCAAGTGTGTGTGTGTGAGTCTAATAGTAAGAGAACGAATAACATTACCAAATAATCAAATTTACACATTTAATGTTCCATTAAATAAGTGAATAAATACAACTAACTTAAAGATTTATGTAATTAAATACAAAATTAAGGTTTAAGCGTCAAGTATTTACATTTCTCATAAATATTGACATTGAAGTTGTCATGATAGCATCCTACAAATTGGGCAACTGTATGTTTAATACATTATCGACCAATTGAAATAAATATATATATATATATATATATCACACATGAAGAATGTGTAATAAAACGCAAGGCGTGCCGAACTCATGTTTTAAATATAAGCGTCGCTTAGACATTGTCTAAACAAGCTTTTTAGGACATAGTTACAACATATGTATTTCTAACTAGTTTCTTCTATCATAATAACAACAACAGCAGCAGCAACAACAACAGCAGCAACAAGTGCTGCTAAAACTCTACACTTGTTTTACCATTTCCTCGTTGCTATTTTCTTATACATTTTTGGTCAAAAGCATCTGAAACAAGCTCATGATCAACGGCAGCCGTTAGAGAAAAAAATTCCATGCATTACACAAGCAATTGCAATCCAGTGAACTTTGTAAATTACTCATAAATCTACCAGATTAAGCAATGTGCAGATCGGAAGATTCTTTGCATCTAGCGTGAAATTTGAGGTTTAATTTCCTCCAAACTCGTACAATTGTGGTTACGCTTTTACGTCATAATGAATCCCTTTCTCCTATATAAATAGCCAAAAAGTTGGGAAGCATTTCACTCGTCTCTACACTATTTGCTCTATTTCTTCTACTGCTTGAAGTTATCATCTTTTTATTGTTTGAATTGCGTTGAACTTATAACACCATGGGCAAAATCAAGGTCGGAATTAACAGTGTCATTTTATTTATTATTTAATCTATCCAGTTTCCCACTATTATATTTATCCCATGCAATTTTTTCTAAAGTTCAATTATTTTGATGTTTATGTCCTCAGGATTTGGAAGGATTGGACGGTTGGTTGCCAGAGTGGCGTTGTTGAGTGATGATGTTGAACTTGTTGCCGTCAATGATCCATTTATTACCACAGACTACATGGTATTGTTCTTTGTGTCTTGGCTTTCCCTTTTTTTTGTTTGTTATTCTGCATGTGGTTTAGACCCTGTTTGACCTAGCTTATTGGTAAGAATTCAGAAAGTAAGAATTTAACGCCCGTTTTGGGGGACAAATCCACTTGTTTTGTAGAAAAAAGTGAGAAACATGTGCATACTAGATAATATTTTTCTTCTTATTGTTGAATTAATAATGAGAGCTCCATTTTTGCAGTTGCTTCATTTTTACCCGGGCATGTTTCTTATGATGGCTACTAGATCTGTAGCTCTTTTACATGGGATCATAGACTGAATAGCTCATCGATTTAAAAATAACCATTATGTATATATAGCATGTGATTCTGGTTTATCATATAATATAATAATTTGTGGATCAGAAAGTTGTATGACTTTTGCATGTATAATACTTATAAACTTCTAAAATCATGGAATTTTCCTCTTCGCTTCCAATCACTAAATTTGGTGGCTTTATAAATTTCATGATGTGTCATTTGTGTATATTGAACACTATTGGTACATCCAAATATATACGTATATACTACAACAAATCAGTACAATTGGGACGACTCTAATTGCAGCGACCAAGCAGTCGCCCCAAAACGTATGGTGTACTGTAGCGACAGATCTTGTCGCCTCCAAATGTGAATTGCTCTAGAGAGACGCCTTCTTAGTCGTCACAGTAAGGAAATCGTCGCCCCAAAGTTGAGGCTATTTTTGTCAATTTCTATTAGGTATAAACTCAGTGGGCTGGCCCATTGGCAACCTATCTGAATTGATCGCTTTCTCAATCGCCCTGTAGAAGCAAGCCCTAGTTTCTCTCTTCTCAATCAACAAACAGTGACGAAAGGCGCTCGTTGGTTCATCCTTCCGTCAGGCAGTACTACGGGTGGTATCAGGTAGGTAGAATCTTCAATCTCTACACTTAATTCCCGTAGGGAGGGTTTTCACGTTCAGTGGGCAAAAAAAAAAAAAAAAGATGGTGTTCATGTACGTATGTCATTATGTCTTCACTCCTTCCGCGCCCCAACCCAAATTTTGCCCAAATCACCCAAAATCTGATCCGATTTGCTTGTTTTCTGATCAATTTTCTCGGTTTTTTGCTCAGTCGACTTCACGGCAGACATCTGATTTCGATTTCGTCGGTTTTGGTGCTTGCTTCTGGTGCTCGCCAGCCACCTACGCTGCTTTTTAAGGTAAGAAAATTTTTATTTCTTTATGAATCTTTGTAAATCTTTTAAATGAATTCTGGTGTTGAGTTGGTGTTCTTCAGGATTCTGTTGAGTTGGTATTCTTTACGATTTAACTAGAAGAACTTAGATCTACATGCCATATGCTTTGTTATGGGTCTGCTTTTTTCTCCCCTGTTTCCCAACTGTATTTTGTATTGTATATTGAAGGTAATTTTGAGTGTTCATTTGTCTGCTTTCGAATCTAACTGGCAGTTGTAATTTATGGCTTCTGAGACTGTATTTGTTGAAGGCTATACACATTCCTTTGGATGTCTGAAAATGAATATGTGACAGAAAATTTTTGAATGTAAAATGATATTATTATTAGTTCCACCTTCCCCAAATGTGCTACAAATGAGAGCAAGAAGTTTATAAACTCCAAGTGTAAACTAAGCTGCCATTGACCATTTTACCCTTTTATTGTTGTACTTGTGCATTGAAGTTAATCAAACTCATAAATAGGCCGCATAATTTTTTACCGTGCTTCTCAACTTAGAAGAGCTTTTACGAAAAGTTAATTGGATTCACACTTTTCTAGCACTCATGATTCTTCTCCAAGTGTGAGGGTGAATCCACCATGTTTGACATAGCAGCTCTACTACTGTTTCTTTTGCCTATTTGTTCTTTAAGTTTCAGACACCACTCACGATAACCATTTAGCAAAT
>CAVNYN010220856.1:0-28404 GCA_963692815.1 Nyctanthes arbor-tristis
CACACATGCAGCGGATCTACCTCATCATTGTAAAAGGTGTTCATTTTAGCACTTGAGATTGAATTGAGTGTCTATGTTTTTATGTGCAGAAAGCACCGGAGACTCGTGAGTTTGTTTCTGAAGAACGCGAAAGAGATGTTGAGTGAAAATGGTGAAATTCACATTTCCCACAAAACAAATGATTTCCATAAAGACTGGAAATTGGAATCCATCGCATCTTCCCATGGGCTTATACTCATTAAGGCAGTAAAATTCAAACCATCAGATTATCCAGGTTATAATACGAAATGTGGGTTTGGGGGTAACAATAATTTCAATTGTCTCCCGAGTAAGACCTACAAGTTTGGACTCAAGAGACACTTAAGTCCATAGGTGAGACGAGTTTTTTTCTACCTGATAATGTTTTGTAAATTGATGATATCGAGAGATTTAAAAAAAATGAAAAAGAAATCATGAGGGCATGGTGAAAGTTTTTTGGTGGTGTGGTTGTTTACTTGTACAGTTTAAAAAGATAACAATCGACTTCTATCGTGTGTTGTTCTATTGTACCTTATAGTTGATGAAGCGAACCTTTTGTTGGTATGTAACTCATTAGTACTTTTTAAATTTTGGGGTTATTATTATTATTTTTTAAGACGAATAAGACGAAGGAATTCATGGTCATGATTTTGGGGGATTTAGTTGATATTATCATGACTCAATGGTGGGTTTTGTTCCGACTGGGGGAGCCAGTTGATGACTTTAGTCATAGATGGGGGACTTTATTGACGCTCTCAATCGAGTCCCCTAACTTATCAAACTTTTCCGCTCCGTCCTTTATCTGTGTAAAATTATCAAATGAATCCTTAACTAAATTCCTTCCTTTCCTTCAAGGCAAGTGTGTGTGTCTATATATATATACATATATATATATATATGTATATATATATATGATTGGGGGAAATTATGTTATGTGAATGTGATCATTTAATTTCTTAGCTATAATTGTTAGGGCAAGAAGGATTAATTTTCTTTCCGAATTGTGATAATGTTAAATTAAAAGCACGGATTCTTAAGTAATTAACATCATGCATGCATAAGAATGTATTTTTTATTAATTAATTAATCAAATTTAACATAATAAGTACAACAGGGGCAAAAATTTTATTAATCAAATTTAACTTGAGAATAGCCGCAAGTAGAATTGGGAATATATCATGCACACAAATATAATCTTTGAGAAGATGGATAATTTGCTGGAGAACAATGGCTTAAAACAACTTCATTTTGAGTTTATGAAGCTTTTACCATATTCATTTGTTTATGGCTTATTAATTAATTAATAAGCACGTTTGGCAAAGCTTAAAAGATTTACTTTCAAGTTTGAACTAATCTTTTTTTTCATTGTCCAAAACTAAAAATATTTACTTAATAGTTTCTTTACTCGGAAAAGCATGTGGTATCAACATTTTTATACTTGCTCTTAGAGTACTAAAATTGTTTCTCTTATTGTCAATATATTTATAGTAAGGTGACGGTTTATTCCCATTGGTTATGAATGTTGATTAGTCTTAGAAACGTTTTTCTATAATAATCATCATCTACTAAAAGGGCTGATGAATGAGAAACTTTTGATTACTTTTTTGCCCCTTTATTTCTTGAGTTGAAAGTTCAAAGTAACCTTAATTAATAACTAAAATTTATATAAAATATATACAATTATTATACATTTATTTATATTATTATTACTAACTTTGTTCCAAAAAGATTGTCTAATTTCTTTTTCGTCTGCCCAAAATATGTTTCAATTTCCCTCTCATATGCTCCAATTTAATTTGCATAGTTATAAAAAAATAGAATTATTAAAGTTCAATAATTAATAAATAAAATGGCATAATAGAGAAATAATGTTAAAGCATAATAGAGAAATGATGTTAAAATTTACTCTTTCAATACAATTAAATAATTTTTTCTTAATTTATGTAAAAAAAAAAATTAAGGCCCTGTAAATGACAACAAAATCAACCAATAATGGTGAAGGAAAGTGGCATAAAGAAGAAGCTGAAGAAATTCTCTATTGGAAACAAGTCTAGAATAATTTTTCCCCTTTACAAAATATGGGTGGAATTCCCGTGTGTTGACACTGAAACGAGTGATTAATTGTTCTTTCCTTTGTTAGAGTATCTGCAATGGGAATGTCAAAGTTTAAGGTAGTGTAGATGAGATAGATAGAGAGAAAGTGATTATTTTAATTGAATATTTGTGGAAAGAGATGTAGGAAGAAAGAGAGGAAAAAGTGAAAAAGAGAAGAGAGATAGATATAAATTCAAAAATAATGATAAAATAATAATATTGAAATCTTTGAAAAAAGTCCAAATTTAGACCTTACACGGGATACGAGGGAGGAAAAATGAAAAAAAAAGTGGTGTAAATAAGAAAAAAATAATTAAAAGAAAAAGAAAGTTAAAAAACAAAAAAAAAAACATGAGACCCACGAAAATTTTTGTGTCTTTATCCCCCCTTTTTAGACCATACACCAAGACCAAGAGCATTGGAGAGGCTAACGGAAGTTAGGCGGGAAAGCGCTCCTTACTAGCATCTTTTTTAGACGGATGTAATATAGTAATAGATAATACAAGAATTTCAAAAGTCAAAAAACTTTTCGTTTTCACTTCAACTACTAATTGCATTCTTAAAATGTGAATTTGTATCATCTGTTAATATCTAAATCAAGAGTTGCGGTGCCTATAGACACAACAAATTTTCCACCCTTTTTACACGGTGTCTATAGCTGCCGCACTCTAGCGATAAGTTGTAGTTTACCCCGGGTTTTGCTTATATGTTATTTATTTTCCTATTTTAGACGCTTGTACAGTAGTGATTCAGTTTTCCTTATATGTTATTTATTTTTTTCAGACACCTAATTTCGTCGTTTCTTATTTTAAATGCCTACAATATCAGTTTCTCATTTACTTATATCTGTTTTTTTTTTTCTAATTATGTTTTGATTCTTAGATATATTTCATTACAATACCCATAAATAAATATATCATTGGTGTTATTTATTTATTTTTTAGATGCATACAAATATCAGTTTCTCATTTACTTATATTTGTTTTTTTTTTTAATTATGTTTTGATTTTTAGATATATTTCATTACAATACCCATAAATAAACATATCATCAGTCCTTATCTGATTTTTATTTTGACAACAATTATTAAATTTTCAATTTTCTCTTTTTGGTATTTTTGAAATTATCTTTTAATTTAAAGATAAATATTTATTTTTTAAATATGACTCAATATTCATCATTCAAAAGAGAACTCATCTAACTTAATTAGATGGATTTTTTTTTTTAAATTTCATATGTTTTAATTTTTTTCTCGAGTTTTCCAACATATGCAATGGAAAATGATCCTTAGCATTTTTTATATAGAAGTTTCAGTGATAATGATATAGTCAAGGACAGGTGTAGCCACAGGTTAGGATGCGTCGGCCCAGTTTGTTTTTTAATTTATATAGAATTTTAATTTATATTTATTCCTATTAAATTTGTAATTTTTTGTGTTACAACCCGCGTAAATAAGTTTTTGAATCCACTACTGTGTACAATATTTTAAAACGGTGAACAAAGAATGCACAAATACTTATTGGGGGGGTTCAAGATACACGTGTTCATAAAATAAATGGGTTATCAATCTTCAACGACAAATATAATATTTCTCAATCAGTGCCTAATCTATTAGAGTCAGAGAATAAATAAAACTACTACAAATTGCAGCTTATTGATAATTTCTAATTTCCTACTTTAAACAAGGGCTCCATGCATAAAATTTTTTTCGGGTTCCATCTTGAGTCCTAATTAACGCTATCATTAATGGCCAATTGCATTCACATTTAGTTACATTGATTAAGTTGGAAGAACAACAAATTCTGGGCGTATACACCTCTACTGCTCTGTGTTAAAAATATAACATGATCAAGTTTTATTTAAGAGACCATAACATACATTATTAACTTCCAAATTCTGCTATTGTATATTAGTTGCTGAGTTTACGATGTGAATCTATTAAATGATCATGGTGATGATGATTGATATTTCCTACTAATGCATATGTACAAAAGAACTATTGAATAAATTTCGTTTGCTTTTTAATATTCTTGAACCCGACGAGTAAAAAAATTTATTGGTATTGTTAAATCAATTGATTGTACATTTATATTTTTATATTTTTTACAGATCTACAAATGTTTTTCATTCACTATTGAACTTTCTTTTGGACATATTTTTAACATTGTTCTTCCCGTGCATCGCACGAATGTTAAACTAGTTTATTAGGAAGCACGGAATTTGCTTCATTTACTAGACTCGATATTTTATTGAGGGATGAATACATATCATATTCACTAATATCTTAGATTTAAATCCGTATATATATATATATAGAGAGAGAGAGAGAGAATCTCGTGTGGATTTTGGGTAGATTATAACTTTATACTTA
This sequence comes from Nyctanthes arbor-tristis, assembly GCA_963692815.1. Lineage (NCBI taxonomy): Eukaryota > Viridiplantae > Streptophyta > Magnoliopsida > Lamiales > Oleaceae > Nyctanthes > Nyctanthes arbor-tristis. Next base: position 4,484 of record CAVNYN010220856.1, read on the forward strand.
TAGAAATTATAGTGCAAACTTTATCCAAAAGATCCCATCAATTTTGGTGATCTAAGGTTTGGTTTTAAATGTCTTATAAAGCTATGATGAGACATTTTTAAATGATAAGCTTATAAAGGTTTGGTATTTGAATTTTGAATTTTTTTTAACTAACTGTGAATTTTACCCAGTTTTGACAATAATATCTATTTGTATAAATAATGAATGTATCTCTAAAACTTTTAAATGTTTTTTTCTTGTATAAAAATTCAGTGTCTATGTTTAAACTAAAAATCACCATTTCAAACTAAAAAGAAAAAAAATGCAAACTTTTAGCCTTATTGGAAATTGTTTTATGCAAGACGTATATCGCACATGACAAAAACCTACATGTTCTGAGCAAATTACAGTTTATTCTTTTTTTTTGTATTTATAAGAGCATCTACATCGGCGTTGTTAAATTTAGCTATCCACGTAGATAAAAAGTATAATTTAATTTATTGTTAAATGTTACATACGTAAGTTAAACTTAACTATTGAAAAAAATCACTAAAATCTACTCAAGTTTAAATAGATCTCATTCTTGTCAAAAGTTATTGGTGAAAATGGCCCAGAAAAAGGAAGCGCTTCCCACTTTCTTTAAGTTTTAATTGTCAAGGTTTTGACCTGTCAAATGACGAACATTTCGCGAAACGCTCGAGCGAATTAAAGGCTTGATCTAGAGTAACTCAAGGATCACATCAGGGTTGCTGCACCTTTTGCACGTTAGGTTGATACTTACCTGTTAAGAAGGTAGTAAAGTTGAGAAAAACCAGTTTATGTTGCTTATGTTGTTAAGTATGTGGATTTTGGGCTCTTTCATTTTTCCTAGTGTTCCAACCGTTCATATTTGATTTGACAGATATGAAAAACTTATTACCTCTTTTTTTTTTGTCCTTTTTTTCTTTTTTGTGGTTTTTTTTTTTTTTTGTGGGGGTGGGGTGGGTGGATTAAACATGACATGTTATTGCAACATGATATCAAACATGAAAAACTTTTTATTTCTTATGTAATTTACATCCATTATTACTTTATAAATATTATTAAGTGTTTGAATATTACAGGTTTGTTTAGCTGCTTACTAGCCAATGAGTGTGCGCCAATTGTCCAACATGTGGGCTAGATTTTGAGGTGTTGGGGCTTGAGTCAGCGGTTTTCCTATAGAGCCTGACTCCATAGAATTGGAGCTGAATTGGACTGTATAGTGCATAATGAAACCAAAAATGACATAGCCAAAAAAAAAAAAAAAAAGAGGCGTTTGTCTCCTCTTATTAGGGATGGCAATAGATCAGATCGGTGCCGATCTAATTTACTCCACGAAAGATTTATAAAATCATGATTTACTACATGATACACGACTTACGGATTAAAGTAGATCAGATCGGATTACAGATCGGATCGGATCAAGATTGAGATCCACCAACTGATTCACGAAACCTTTTTTTTAAAATATCATTCATCACACTACTATAATCTCTTAACTTAGTTTTTTCATCATACAATGCATTACAATCTATTTTAACAGTAAAATGAAATTAAATTGATATCAACTATCAAGTATTTGGTTAATATCAAGAAAATTCTAAATACAACATCGCATAAAGAAGATAATTCCAAGTGCCTTCTCATTGAAATTCCAATATGGGATTCCTAAAACACAAAAAATAACATAGGGTGCTTCATAACAAAAGCTATTGCTAGTTCTTGGTTCTTCCTCCATAATCCACTTCAATTTTCACAAACTCAAATTCTCCCACTATTATACTATATTATCTTCATAAAATATCTCTCACTCTCGTGAATTTATTTACAACCATTTTAGTAGCAAACACAATCCAACAAAAAATTTAGTTGAAGGGGTTCAAAAGCTGTAAACTAAACACGAAATAATTAAACTTAATTAATCAAGTATTAAATGTTTGCTAAAGATTTTCAATTTGAAAAACTGGATATAGTAATTAGGGAAGAAGACGACCATCGGCCGATAAAGCAATAAACGAAGTGAGAGAGGAGCTAGAGATGCGAGATTAACTAACCTGGACGGTCGACCTTGAGGTGGCTGGATGGTCGGAGGCGGTGACCGAGTGGCTCAGGCGATCGGAAGACTGAACAAAGGAGGCTGCGATGCTTTGCTACTTGCGTGAGAGACTGAGGGACAAAGGGGATTTAGGGCTGAAGGTTAGGTTTGTAGGTGGGAGGGAGGACTGTGGTGGCGTGGAGTAAATGAGTGTTGACTTGATCGAATATGATTCTATGAAAGTAAAATATTTTCTTTTTTTTTATAATAATTATTAAACAGATCGGATCGAATCGGATCGACCACGATCCGATCCGATCTGCTATCATGTATCGGATCCCCAAATTTTACCATAATTTGCTCTACTAATCCATGGATCGGGAATTTTTTCCTCAAACGGATTAGGTATCTATCGGGTTATGGAGCAGATTGAATTTTTCTGCCATCCTTACCTCTTATTGCTACATATCAGCCATCGATTTTGTTACGTCATAATTATGATTTATAATAGAACCACGTTCTAGCCGTAGGACTGCTTGAGTCGCATCAATTGTGGACAATATTAAGCACAGCAGATTGAGACTGTTGAAGAATCATCCATCTAGTGACCTTCGACTTGTGATTTTAGATGCTAACCTGCATTTTGTTATTTCTTTGGTTTTTTTATCAGGAATTAATAAAAGAAATTTTCTGGAATATTATTATTAGTATGTTAAGACATTGTTATTAGTATGATAATAAATATTAAAAAATGTTAAGACATAATTTATCTTTCGATTAAAGATTTCCGTCTAATTTTAAGAATATTTGTAAAATGAAAATTTCATAAATAAATTTCTCAATCAATCATTTAACAAATATAATAATCGAAGGAATGGTTATAATTATTAACAAGAGTAAGAACATATACATGGGCGTGGTCAGAGCATGCTGTGGTATCTTATGGTATTATTATATTAATTAATAGGGGTTAGTTACCTCATTTCATTTTATTGGTTCATTTAACAAGTGAAATTGGGTGCTTGAAAAATTTCTGCATCTATTAATTGGGCTGGGCCTAGAAAGACCCGAAGTCCATCAATTGACTGGAGTCTGGGGAATGGCCAAGCCTAACCTAACTAACGGAGCAACAATCTCCTAAGGTTGATAGGTAAGACGAATGGTAATTTGACAGTTTTCCTTTCTTAAGAATTATTGTTGACTTTTACTTATTATTATCTAGTCTAGAATTTATAAGAATATAGTTTATTGGTTGGCTACTTCCATAAAATTGCAGAAATTCGACTTTCAGGAAAAAGAAAAAGGAAGCAGAAACTCGAATATAAATGCTCAATTTTCTTTTTTGTGCTCCCTGCATCCGAATATGTTGTTTTATTAGCACATTCATTCTCCTAATCGAACCCTTTTCTGCTATGTCACATTCACCAATTTTTTTATGGACCCCAAATTGTTTCCACGAAAAAATTGTTACACTATATTCATCGCCCGAGGAAGACGTCACTTCATGGTGGTGCTCATCCTCATCCAATAATAAGGGCAGACATTTAGAAGGTATTTTGTCGCGCCTACATGAGTCATCTGATGAGATAATGATGATAACACTATATGGTATGGCACCATGTGGTGCCATATAGCCAGTGAGATGCATCTGGACACGAGAAACCACAATCATATAGGGTATGTAAGGGGACCCCACATGGTCATATGACTACATATAGTTGAAAATGATCTAATACAAAACGTCTGACAGTACCAATGTTTTATTCCGTGTCTCTATATCTATTGTCTATTGAACTCTAAATCAAGAGTTGTAGTGTCCATAGACACCGCTTTTTCCCACTCTTTTTTCGTGGTGTCTATAGATATCGCACTCTTGCAGTGCATCCCCATCTCGCGCTTTACTCAATTTCCATGTTTATTATTATTTCCATATTCATTATTCTTTCCTTTTTTTTCTACACCTTAATTTTCATTCATCTTATCCCTTCACCTCAATCTATTATTATTATTATTTCCATATTTATTCTTTTCCTTCAAAACTATACCTTTTTCGGATGAAACTTAACTCGAGTATTTCCTCTCCAAAGGGTAGGTTTCTATTTCTAGCATCCAGTGAAATCGTTTTCCTAATTGATTTCAATATCTTAAGTTATTTATCCTCATCCAGATTAGGTAATTTGAAATCACAATCAAATCGTCTCCAATTATGCTCCCATCTATCCATTTATCCAATTCTTTTTCCCCTTCTAAAAGCAAATTTTATTATATCTTCGCTAATGCATATCAATTAATATTTTCACCTAAAAAGAAATTTAATTAAAATTTAGTAAAATTAGAATTACTATAACATGAAAATAGACATGTATTATTGAATATATCATATTATTTAAAAAAAATAAACAATATGAAAGTTTATAAGTTTTTTTTTTTTGCTTTTGCAATTGAAAATTTATAAGTTTGTTTTTCTTTTTTTTTTAGAGTGAAATTTTACAAAGTTATGTTAAGCAAATAATAATGTAAATAAAGACACAGAGAATACCCGAATAATAATATAAATAATGGGTTTACATTAGTGAAAATGTATAAGGGCTATTAGTCGACTAATGTATTATTGAAAATGCATATCAATTTGTTTGATATACATTAGTGAAAATGCATATCTATTTAATATAAAATTTTATTAGTTACTGAACTATGTTAGTAACAACAGAGTCACATCTCCAGTTAACACTTACTTCAAGAGACAATGATGAGTGCAACAAATAATCGTTTGGTGGTGATGGGTGTGGATTTGTTAGGCAGTCTTCCTCCAATATCTAAAGAATTGTTAAACTTGTGACGGATTGAAGGATGCATCTGAACTACTTCAATAATTGATGCTTATATAAATTGCCTTTTTTTTTTTTAAACTTTATGCTTGACTTTGAGAGGCTGGATTTTTTTTCCAAGTTTTTGTTTGATTTTGCTCGAAGGTTTCCATTGGTTAATGACTAATGTATATTGACATGGTTTTCAAGTTTGGCTTTTTTTTCCCACTACTTTAATGTTATTTTGTTGGATAGTTTATTTTGAATTATAATTTCTTTGATTCTTTTTGGGATTGTTTCTATAATATATTACTATGTTTGATTTATTCATTTCATTAATGTCTTGCTATGCAGGCGTACGTTTAATTGATGCTATGATTTTTACATGATGTTACTCAGAGTTGAGTCTATAAATTAAGAACCAGATGGGTACCCCTTTCATTGTTAGGATGAAATTCTCATATTGAGTATTGGTTACTATATCTGTTTTGTTATCATTTTGAAACATTATGCAAGAGATATTTTTAAGTCATTTGTTTTTTATGTTTGGTTACATCTTATGATTATGTACTAATTTTTTCAAATCCTAAAATTAACTTCTTTGAATTAGCTAATCTATTCTTAATGCATTGAATTTCTAAACCATTGGTGAAATATTTCCCTCAATTTACAACTCCCTTCGTCTGTGAAAATAGGCTCAATTTCCTTTTTTATTTGTCTCAAATTATAGTCTAATTTTACTATTTACTATTTACATTTTTTTATATATCTATATTTAATGTGCATTGATATTAACAAATAAAAATTAATAAATTTAAATAACAATTAAATGTATAGGTATATTAGGAAAAATATTCATAAATACCACTTTTCCAATAATATTAGTTGGGCTTTCTTAATCTATGTTAAAATTGATATGTGACTATTTTTGTGGAATGGAGGGAGTATTATGTTTCAAATATGCTTTGCATTTTCTTAAATACAATATTTGGAAGAATAATAATCAATATAGTCATGAACTTCCAATAGACACCACTATGTACTTCTATTAGTATGAAACTCTCAAAAGACCATGTCCACTTTCTTTTAGTATCCCTATTGGTTTTTCATGCAATTATGACGGTTATTATTATTATTTGACATCTTATTTTTAGTGATCTCTTTATTTTATATAAGGACAAATTATATAGGAATAGTCTTCCTCAATAATTCACCTATTAATAAATTAGAATAATTTTAAATAAAAAATATAAAAAACATGACTAAAATGGATTCGGCCAAACAGGAAAGATGACAATCAAATGTAATTATTGATTCATTTACTGCTCTTTGTTGTACTAAAACGAATAGTCATTCTTTTTATCATATTCCAAATGGTTATCTGTTTGTTTTCTTTTATGATGTGTTTCTTTTCATACATCAGTTTATTTAATTAGACTATAATACTTTTTCTCAATAATTCCCCTTTTATTTAATGCACATCCAGATTATATATGTGAATTAGGGCTTGTTTGGTACATTTTATTTTTGTAATTTATAAATTCACCTACCATGATTTGACTGTTGATTTGACAACTACTTAACAATCACCACACATTTTAAACTTTAATTAAATCTTCACAACTCATTTCCATATATTATAAATTCCCTTTATAAATTAATTTTATAAATCTAACCAAACAGGCCTTTAGTTTAGATCAAATATATATAATAAAAATAAAAAATCTAAAACCGCAATCTAAAAGAATAAAACATGTGCTGAAAAATTATAGACCACACTAGAGACTCGACGAAGTAGGAAATATGTGAATCATACTGAATAATTGATTCATTTACCATTGTAGATGAATTTATGAAAGTAAAATCTGTTTCCAGCCAAAAATAAAATCCTATTGCAACATTTAATTGCAATTTTCTAGGAAAACGGATAGGGCTCCAATCTAAGAGTAAGACTTCACATTTAATCCTACTTTTAAGAACATAATTTTTTTTTGCGACCTACATATGCATCAAGTACTTTAGCTATGTGGTAACTATATTTCACTTCATCTATTATTTTCACTAGATGTTAATAAACTATATATCTATACCGAAATATTTTTATTGTCGTAACAATTATTTATGGGGCTCTTATTTTCAATTTTAATTGCCTTAGTAAATAATTGTACGCGATTATATTTTTTAGATCGTAACTTTAGGCAACATTCAAATTCTTTCTGTATGTTAATTACTCATAACATCTATTTTTTTTTTTTGGCGAACACCATTTTGTATCTTACAGATGAGATAAATGTGTTATATATTAATGCTTTAGGAGTTCAATACATACAAGTAAGAATGTTGCATACTAATTTAATTGTGAAGAATTTTTTTTATGTGTCAGTACAATTTTTTTATTCTTCTTTGTGATTTTGCTTTTATTCTTTGACGCCGAAACCTATTCCCTTCTAGAAATGACAACGGAGCGAGCTTGAGTCAAGTACCCTTTCTTTATTTTTAATAATTGTGATTACTCTTTTTGACCAGTCTAATTGTATTTGTGTTTATAAATTGGTTACAAAGTCCTTCTTTTATCATTAGTATTATAACTATTCGTTCCATGTTACGAGTTTTATTTGATTCACCTCTCCTTAACAAATTATGTGATAAAAACTTATATTTTATATGATTAAAATTGTAGTACAGTGAATGAATACTTACCTCTCAGAAGAGATATTTTGAGTTCGAACTGCACTTACCCATCTCCTCCCCTCCCTATGTCCTCTTTGTATATTTAAAAAAGAAAAAAAGAAAAAAAAGAAAAACTTATATTTTATCAAGTGTAATAATATAGTAGTATAATTTTCCTTGACTCTGAAGGTGGAACAAGTTTAAATTAGATCGGTGTGATATTCTATCACTTTGTATCATGAGTTTGGACTTCGTTTTAGTCTTTATATTTAAAGATAAAGTATATGTACAATATATTTTGCCTTTAAAATATAATTCATATTTTAAATAATCTTAACTTTCTCAGTTTTAATTCTATATATGTACCATATTGTACCCAAGCTATTAACATGTTTTAATCTCTTAATCATAGGTGAAAAAAATTCACATCTATATAACACACCTCTTTTTTGTTTTACCAGTTTGCTACCCGTGCCTTAGACGGGTGTTAAACTAGTATACATATATGTTGCACTGTTTTAAGGAGAAGAATAATATATGGATGTCAGTACACTATACTGGATCCATCACTGTACGCAATGACGTTGTTTGGACTCTACTCTGCCAAAGAGCAAAAGTAGGAACATTAATTTTAGCTTTAAGGAGAAGAATAAATTCTTCTCTAATGAGTTTTATCAATCATTCTACATGTAATAAAGTTCTTATATACATTTACCTTAATCACCAAGACTTTGTCTTCTTCAGCAGTGAGCTCCCACAGAGATCACCATCTGCGTTCCGACCGAATCCCGACAGATCGACCAGCCGATTTAAAGCAGCGATCAACGCGATGGTCATCATCACAATAGAACTGTGATTATCATTTCATTTTTCCGGTGATTGATGATATGCTTCTAATTCTGTTTTGTTGAAATCTGAAATGATTCTGATGATTGATTGCTTTGTAGGATTATTATCTGGTGGAGTTTAGCGCATTTTGATGGATTATTTGCTTGATGATTACCGTGGCTTAAAGAGCTTCACTTTGAGGTTATAAAATAAAACTTAAAACATTTCATTTGTTTACAAATTTTAATCTGCATGTTTGGCTAAGCTTAAAAAATTTACTGTCGGAATTTTCTTTCTTTTTTTTTTTAATCTTTTTATTATTATTATTATTATTATTATTATTCTTTTTATTATTATTATTATATAGGTTCAAGACTGAAAAATAATTACTTAATTAAGTTTCTCTATTTGAAAGGGCAAGATGCTGGCGTTAGTGCATGTTATATTGATCGATGCCTGCTGGTGTACTTTTGAGTTTTAACTTTTAAGGAGGACAGAGTAGATAAATTGCTCAAATGATCACTTTGCTTCACTCGTATGTTTTTGGAGATTTCGTAATCGTGGCTTAAATTCTAGATTTTTCTTTCCAAACAATTGAGTTTTATTTCTGAAATTTTGCAGTAGCACATAAAACGAAGAGAATTCGGAGAAGAAACTCGACCACATTTTATCCATATTGCATTAAATTTTATTAATTAATAGTTAAAAAGTTCCAAACTTCCAACTGATTATAACAAAGTCCGGAGTTGATTAATCTACTAATTGAACTAATCTCCTCACAAGATTGTAATACAGATTAATAACACCTGAGTTTTATTTATAAATGAATCTATTAATGTGAGTATCATATATATGACGCCAGAATGAGAGCTCACTCAGATAATGTGATGTAAAAATCAATTGTGTTTGTTACATCATCGGTGTGCGCGTAAGGCTAGAGTTCCATAGTTTATTCAGGATTGCAGAGTGCCTGGTTCACAATTTTCCACAAGCAAATGATTCTTGAGAACTGGCATAAGTTACCTGAAAAGTCATCCTTTTTTATCTTCTTTGAGGACATTTACAACAGTGAAGAATATTTACAGTGGCAGTAACTCCATTTTACAACCAGATCGTTTTGTTGGACCTTTTTTACTGCAGCTCAGCTTGAATGATTTGAGGATCAAGAATGGGAATTCTGCAAAGTACCATCAGATTCTTGGGCCGGAAGGGAGAAGATGATGATAGTTCAGAAAAGTCATGTTATATCCCTGCATCATTATACAAAGTTGTCGAGAATCTACTACTCAGAAAATCAGACCCAATAATTCCAGTTAAAAATCCTCTAGTCTCAGGCAGAAATCATACATTCGTTCAAGAGATTTCAAGCCCAGTTGCCACATATAAAACCCCTGCATATTTGAACCCAGAAACTGAAGCCCATGTTGCTTCTTCTACTTCTGCATGGGTTTCACCTGCAGATTTGGAGTCACAGAGGGATCTTTCCAAGCTAGAAATTGAATCCCATTTTGGTTTTTCTACTTGTTATTATGTCCCTCCTTCAGATCTGGAATTGCAGAGGGATTATTCATCCTCAGAAGATGATGTGTATAGGCACAGCGCTGAACAACTGGATAGCCACAAGGCTGAACAACTGGCTCCTCCTCCTACAATCTTGGAACATATCTGGGAAGAAGGCTCGAACTACTCTACCTTGGCACCCTCACTTGCCCACATAAACGCGTTGGACTTAGTTGATTCTGCTGTTATTACTGAAATCCAGATAAATAAGCAGAGCCCTGAATCTGATGATGATGATCATCATCAAAAAGTGAAAACTTGTTTGGTTTCAGATGCTGGGAAATGGATAAAGCATTACAACGGTAACCACGGGATACCCAGAAAATCAGACCAAATACTTCCACTTAAAAATCCTCTAGTCTCAAGCAGAAATCAAACATTCGTTCCAGAGATTTCGAGCCCTGATGCCACATATGAAGCCCTTGCAGATTTTATAAACCCAGAAACTTTATCCCATGTTCCTTCTTATGCTGCTGCAAGGGTTCCACCTGCAGATTTGGAGAGGCAAAAGGATCTCTCTAACGCAGAAATTGAACCCCATTTTAGTTTTTTTGCTTCGTATGCTCCTCCTTCACATCTGGAATTTCAGAGAGATTATTCATACTCAGAAGATGAACAAGTATATAGGCACATGGCAAGAAATGGCGGCTTCTTCTGCAATCATGGAGCATATCTGGGAAGAAGGCTCAAACTATTCTACCTTGGCACCCTCTCTCGCATATAGAAACGCGTTTGACTCAGTCGATTCAGCTGTTTTTACTGAATACGATAAAAATGAGCAGAGCCCTGAATCTGGTGAGGAATTAAGTTTGAAAACTGGTTTGGTTTCAGAAGCTGGGAAATGGATAAAGCATTACAACAGTAACCACGGGATACTTCTTGTTGGGGAAGGAGACTTCTCCTTCTCTGCTTGTTTGGCTGTGGCTTTTGGCTCTGCTCCTTACATACTTGCAACTTCTCTTGATTCTGCAGGTAAAAGAAATTCCTTTTCAGCAATTCTGGGCAAAACCTATTTTCAATATATGAAATTAATGTAGATATTTCTGGGAATTTCAGAGGATCTGAAGAAGAATTACAAGCATGCAATGAACAACATTCAGAAGTTAACAAGTAGGAAGAGCAGAGTCATGCACGAAATTGATGCTACCAACATTGCAAGTCATCCTTTCCTTGGAGAAGTTGCATTTGATCGCATAGTATACAACTTCCCATTTGCCGGTTTTTTCAAGAATTTACCCCGCCAAACTCAACTAAGGTTAGTTCATAACTGCAAGGGGTGTCCATTTGAACACACACTTGAGATTGAACTGCTTTATTGTCTTGATGTGCAGAAAGCACCGGAGACTAGTAAGTTTGTTTATGAAGAACGCGAAAGAGATGCTGACTGAAAATGGTGAAATTCACATATCCCATAAGACAAACGGATTCCATAAAGAATGGAAGTTGGAAGACTTAGCTTCTTGCCACGGGCTTATACTAATTGAGGCAGTGAAATTCACGCAGTCAGACTATCCAGGTTATCACACAAAATGTGGGTTTGGGAGTGACAATAATTTTAACTGTCACCCGAGCAAGACCTACAAGTTTGGACTCAAGAGACGCTCTAGTCTTGTATTTTAATCTCCTGCCAAAGTCTGGCGGTTTCCTACAAGTGGGCGCGGTGCACGTAGTTACACCGTCAAACTCTGACAGGAGAATGCAACTGCTTTAGTCTTTGGGTGTGAATGATAAGTTTATTTCTAGCTACTTGATAATATTATTGTACATTGATGATCAAGGGTATTAAAATGAAAATTGAGGGCATGGTATATACTGTTTTAGTGTTGTGGTTGTATGCTTTTGAAGCTAAAAAAGATGAACGGTCCATTTCAACCGCGCAGTGTTGCTTATACCTTAGTCGATAAGGTAGACATTTTCTTGGTATTTAACTCGTTCACACTTTTTAAAGTTTTGGAGTAATTATCAGATTACTAAAGATGTTTTATCTTAAAGGATATTTGGCATTTAATCAAGAATTTTGATTGTACCAATGGGCATTCAACTATTAATTATTAAGATATTAAATTCACGGGGTATTACATCTCCTCTAAGTATGGAAAAATTTTCCCCATTATGGATCAAAACAAAAGCCAAAAAAAGGGAACCATACAACTTCAGTGAATAGATGGATCCATCAGCTCAAGGTGGCTCTCATCCTCATCCAATAATGTGAGCCCCCACTTTAGAATTTAAGCTTCTTTCTCTTCTCATGTCTATTTGATGATATTAGCTTCTTATATGATTACACGATCTATGAATATAATAACACAAATATAATAAAGAACATGATACATCGTGTAATGCCTAATTACTAGCAAATTACGGGCAACACATATTGAACCCACTAGGCTTTTGGCTCTGCTCCTTGCATGATTACAAATTCTCTTGATTCTGCTGGTAAAAGAAATTCTTGTCAAAAGTTTTTGGTCAAATTGGTCCAGAAAAAGGAACGAATTTCGCTTTCTTCAAGTTGTAATTGGTAAGGGTTGACCTCTCAAATGACGAATATTTGGCGGAACCGAGTTAAAGGCTTGATCTAGAGTAACTCAAGGATCACATCAGGGCTGCTGCACCTTTTGCATGTCAGGTTGATACTTACCCATTAAGAAAGTAGTAAAGTTGAGAAAAACTAGTTTATGTTGCTTATGTTGTTAAGCATGTGGATTTTCGGCTCCTTTCATTTGTCTTGTAGACCGTAGTGTTCCCACAGTACACATTTGATTTGACAGACATGAAAAACTTGTTACTTCTTATGTACTCACAGGTTTATTTAGCTACTTACTTGCCAATGAGTATGTGCCAATTGTCCAACATGTAGGCAAGATTTTGAAGTGTTGGGGACTTGTTTAATCTTAAGCTCAACTTAAGTAAAACTAAGAGGTAAAACCTAGTCCCCCCCCCTCCCCACGCCCAAAAAAAAAAAAAACAGAGTAATAGATAAAAGTACTTAAGATACAGGCTCAAGTTCACCAAAGAAATCAACTTTTAAAAGTTCAATAAGGACAAGGAAAATGGAAGAGAAAGGAAATAGCCTCCAGTTTGTTTCCAAATACTAAGCTAACTCTAAAAGACATCAAATGGTTCCTATTTATACTTAGGGGAGTTTTGAAATCAAAATAATTACAAGAAAAGGGAACAAAAAGAGATCAAAAAGTTCAAACGGTAAAAAAAAGGGAAAAAAAAAAGAATGGTTTCCCATAACGGGTGTACCGTTTCAACGTTGCGGCCGCACAGCGCATTCTGCTAATGTAGAATAGTAGGTGCAGGCACACCACTTCAACGGTGCAGTTGCATAGCGACCGCTCCCTCCCACCCCAAAACCCAAAATTTTTCCAAAAATTGCACCAAAAGTCCCCGACCTTCTTAATTTGTTCCATATCGATTCAATGAACTTATTTTATGCTCTTTTAAGCATCGAACTCTATTTCTTTCACATGATTGACCCGTATTCCAATCAAAAGGACTTCTTTTGGCCATTCTCCATCCAAATCAAACCTAGTCTTCAATGCCCCTCTTACTTAGACTCGACCTTTGAATTGTTACATTAATCCCAATATTGACTCTTGAATTTCTTTGGCCTTTGACAGTATAATGGGACACACCGTTATATAGACTGAGTCTTGACTTCCTTGAATCTTGTCGTATATAAAATTTTTCCCATTTCAGGATCAATAACAATTTTTGGAAAATAAAGAAATAGATGGATGTCCCATTCTATTGAAAAATATAAATTTTGCTTATTGATGTATATCCAAGAGATTTAATGTAAATGTGTGATTGGCTAAAAATTTAATATATCTAGTCTACGATGCCAAATTTTGAGTTATAAATTAACCTCATAAACAGGTAAAGGAAATGTCTCAGGACGACACTAGCAATACAGTAGATCGTTTGACTTGATTGGCCAGTCAATAAGCCCGTCAAATTGATCTACTTCTTCAACAAAATTCGAACGGGGAATCGTTGCGTAATAGGGAAGATAGAGATGATGCAACAGAACGATTCCGCCGACTTAAACCTCTAATTTTTTAGAAAGCCAAGGATCCAATTGAAGCTGAGAATTGGATTTGAATCATAGAAAGAATATTCTCTTTTGTACATGTCCCCAATCATGAAAAAGTAAATTGTGCAACTTTCATATTGAGAGGAAGTGCAGGCTATTAGTGGAACACTTTAATCAGTATAGGGGAAGCTGAAGAATTAACTTGGGAGAAATTTTGTGATAAATTATGTACTAAGTATTTCTCTTCGACGGCTAGAAATCAGAAATTGAATGAATCTATCTACTTGAGGTAAAACCAAATGATAGTAGCAGAATATGTCTAAAATTTTGAAGAATTATTTAGATTTGCAACTCATATGTTGGGGACTTTGGAATTAAAAATCAATTGATTTATAGAGGGTTTGAAACCCGAAATAGCTAAAGAAGTGTCAATGTCGAGCAATGCAAACTTAAGTTTTGCAGCTATTGTGGATCGAGTACTATTAGTGAAACAAGTTGAAGCTAAAATTACTAGAGCTAGAGAGTTTCGGAGGTCTAACTCTAATCAAAACATGAAACCTTCTAATCCGGACAAAGGAAATATCCAAGGCCAGCAAAGTTTTAAAATTCAGTCGAATGCTAAAAGGTTCAATGCAGAGGAAGTACCAAAGTAAACTAGTACAAGCAGATGCCAACATATAATAAATGACATAGTGGACCTTGTGAGAAACGACTGATGGTATGTTATGGGTGTAGAAAAGTCGGGCATATGATCAAAGATTGTCCTAACAATTCAAAACAAAACAATCCTGCTAGGGGAGTATTGTCATAATCTGATTAATGATAAATGTATTATAGGTACAATCCTTAGTAGTTTGCAAGTTTGCATTGAACCTAGGTGCTATTTACCCTCCCCTACCAAGTGCCTACACGGCGACGTTGGTTGTCGGTCATAAACTATGCTTTTCAAAATTTACTGAAATGATATCAATATGGTTGCTTACTATGCTTTTGAAAATAATAGTTATTGCCACATCGCTTAGTGAATTTCGAGGACGAAATTCGTTTAAGAATGGTAGATTGTGACATCCTGAAAATTTTAATTCTAGATTAATAAGTTTTGAATGTGTTAAACGTAATCGATAATGATAATTAGATAAATTTTATAAACAAATTAGTTATCAAATTAAGTTAAAATTTTAGAATTTAGACTTATTTTAACAACTTGGGTAATGAAAGGATCTCGAGTAACATGATTCAAAGTATGGTGACTCACTTACAAGATAACATAAATCACAAGGATTTCTTAAGCAATAAATGAATGACCAAAGTTTAGCCACATCATCATCTAAATACATGGTGCTAAATTTGCCATTTTATATGACAAATGTTACTTTTGTAATTAGTGGAATCTAGAGGCTAATTGAAGATAAGTAATTTCTTTGTTAATCTAATATATAACTATAAAAGGCCAAATGATAGAAGAATTCATCAAAACTTTCTCCCAACACTCCACTTATTTCTCTCTCTTCCCATCCATATAAATTAAGATTTTGGAAACACTTTGATTTAGGAGAATTCAAGGAACTTTTGGAAAAATAAGTTAAAGAGGTGAGTAACTTGAGTCTTGATTCCCTTTTTATATTTAGCAATGATTTTCAATGATCTCTGTGTTTTATTCTTAATTATGCATCACCTTGAACAAAGGAATTTATTTCTTGTATGTATCACTAGTTGATACTCTACCCGTTTTGTTTTGCTATGTGGTATGCTATGTAGTATTTCCCTGTGCTAGGAGCCACCTAATGATACCGAGGTGGGTAATGAGTAGCATGATGACTTGTCTTTGTGATTTCTTTGATGTCTATGTGGAAATTCCGATACAGGTCAATCGAAATTTGATTATGGATCCACTCAATTATCTATGGCCATGATAAATCGGTATAAATCTTGTGCGTACCACAGGTAGTAGTCTAACTAGTGATTCGGGCCCTCTTGTACATTAAAGGATTTTCTTGCTTTTGTGAAAAAAAGGTTTTATTATTCTTGTGCATAATTAAATTAAAGATAAAGCTTGCATCATGTGGATCAAAATACCTTATTACTTACTGAATACATAAATATTCACTCATCTCTTTCCTACAACTTCTGTAGATGTCAAACCTAAGAACCTATGAGGTGCAAACGGTTGTTGGAAGATATTTGGTAGTAGGAGCTAGATTATGCATGTGGAAGCAGATTTTTGAAGCTAATACGAAGGCAACTTGGGGTTATAAAAATATTTTGATACTATGTTGGGAATAAACTACTATACTTCCTTATCAATATACTAATGTAGGATTAGCCTGCTAAATTTATATTAAGAGTCATGTAGCAGTTCATGATAAAGCTATGTATTGGTAGAAGTAGATAGATATGTGATGAAGAAATGTTATTATGAAACTTGTTAATAAAGGTTGGAAGCCTAATTTTCAAGGTAATGGCTTTTCCATCACTTAACTCGGCTAACTAATCAATATAATATACTTATTGATAAAACTTGTTGTATTCTTTACATCTTATTGTAAACCTAGTTGTAATTATGCAAAGCGTTTGGGCACGAAATGCAAACGAAGAAATAAGAAACGGATTCTACTTCTAGATGTTGGTAATGACAAGAAAAGCCCATAAGTATTTCCAAATTGACAAAAAAATTCGGTAATTAACTATAAAGGTTGTTTCGATTTTCCTATTTCAAAGAAGAGTTTATAAAACAATATAACAACGTTGTAATGATCCTTAAAAAATAAACAACTTGCTTGTTTTGTACGTATCCCTCGCTATTGGTCCAAAAACCAAAACTGGAAAATGAAAGTGTATGCAAATGAATATTCAATATAGCACAGGGGGAGGGAGGGGCGTGACAACTTTAGTCTTAGATAGGGCACTTTATTGACGCTCTCAATCGAGTCCCCTAACTTATGAAACTTTCCGCTCCGTCCTTTATCTGTGAAAAATTATCAACTAAATCCTCAACTAATTTCCGTCCTTTCCTTTAAGGCAAGTGTGTGTGTGTCTATATATACATATGATTGTAGGAAATTATGTTACATGAACGTCATCAATTAATTGCTTAGTTATAATTGTTAGGGCAAGAAGGGTTAATTTTCTTTCCGAATTGTGATAATGTTGTATTAAAAGCACCGATTCTTTAGTAATATCATGCATGCATAAGAATGTGTGTATATATATATTTTTTTCTGGGCCAAGACTCATGTGGTCTAATGGCATCTGTGTTAGTTTTTCAACCCTTAGATCAGTGTTCGATTCCCCTAACCTACAATTCCCTTGTAATTCAAAAAAAAAAAAAAAAAGAAAACGTATTTTTTATTAATTAATTAATCAAATCGTGATCAATTGATTTCTTAGTTATAATTGTTAAGGCAAGAAGGATTAATTTTCTTTCCGAATTGTGATAATATTAAATTAACAGCACCGATTCTTGAGTGCCATCATGTATGCATAAGAATGTATTTTTTATTAATTAAATAATCAAATTTAACATAATAAATACAACATTGGCAAACAATTTAATTAATCAAATTTAACTTGTGAATAGCCGCAAGTAGATATATTATGTACACGAATATAGTCTTTGAGAAGATGGACAATTTGCTGGAGGGGAATGGCTTAAAACAACTTGATTTTGAGTTTATGAAGCTGTTACCATATTCATTTGTTTATAGTTTATTAATTAATTAATAACTAATAAGCATGTTTGGCTAAGCTTAAAAGATTTACTTTCTACTAATCTTTTTTTCATTGTCCAAAACTAAAACTATTTACTTAATAGTTTCTTTACTTGGAAAAGCAGATGTCTGAGGTATCAAAATTTTTATACCTGCTAGTAGGGTACTAAAATTTTTTCTCTGTCACCTATAGTGATCATTATCAATGTATTTATAATTACAGGACGGTTTATTCCCATTGGTTATGACTGGTGATTAGTCTTAGAAAATTTTTTCTATGATGATCATCATCTACTAAAAGACTGGATCAATGGAAAACTTTTGATTTCCCTTTTTGTCCCTCTATTTTTGAGTTGAAAGTTCAAAATTACCTTAATTAATAACTAACATTTATATAAAATCTATACAATTATTATACATTTATTTATATTATTACTACTACCTCCGTTCCAACAAGATTGTTCAATTTTCTTTTTTGTCTGTCCCAAAATATATTCCTGCAGTTTCCCTCTTATATGCCTCAATTTAATGTGCATAGCTATAAAAAAATAGAATTATTAAAGTAGAATAATTAATAAATGAAAGAGTATAATAGGGAAATGATTGTAAAATTTACTTTTCCAACATTATTAAATAATTTTTTAATCTATGTGAAAAATGGAATATGACAATCTTTTTGGGACAGAGATAGTATAGTAATAATAACTAATACAAAAAATTCCAAAAGCCAAAATCTTTTCATTTTCACTTCAACTACTAATGATATTCTTAAAACGTCAATTTGCATACTTTATTAGAAAGCATGTAATTTGCATAATTTATTAAGTATTTTATTGAGAGATGAATATATATCACATTCACTAATATCTTAGATTTAAATCCATATATATATATATAATCTCATGTGGATTTGGGGTAGATTATAATTTTTTACTTATGGAAATTATGGTGCAAACTTTATCTAGAACCCATCAATTTTGGTGTTTTGAGAGCATCCACATTGGTATTGTTAAATTAAACTATTCACATAAGTAAAAAGTACTTTTAAGTTGTTAAATACTACATGTACAAGTTAAATTTAACAACTATTAGAATGTCACATATATTAATAAAATCACTAAAATTCACTCCATTCCAAGTGTGCTCTATTCTAGTAAAAAATTATTTGTCAAAATGACCATAAAAGCAAGCGCTTCCCACTTTCTTGAAGTTGCAATTGCTAAGGGTTTGACCGTTTGGTGAAGCGGTCGACTGAATTAAAGGTTTGATTTGAAGTAACTCAAGGATCATATCAGGGCTGCTGTACCTTTTGCATGTCAGGCTGATACTTACCCATTAAGAAAGTAGTAAAGTTGAGAAAAACTAGTTTATGTTGCTTATGTTGTTAAGCATGTGGATTTTTGGCTCTTTCATTCGTCTTTATAGTGTTCCAACAGTTCACGTTTGATTTGATAGATAATGAAAAACTTATTACCTCTTATGTAATTTACATCCATTACTGTTGAAGAATAATACATCCAGTGACCTCTGACTTGTGATTTCAGATGCTAACTTGCATTTTGTTATTTCTTTGGTTTGTTAGCAGGAATTAATAAAAGAAATTTTCTGGAATATTATTATTAGTATGTTAAGACATAATTTATCTTTGGATTAAAGATTTCAGTCTCATTTGTAAGAATATTTGTAAAAAGTAAATTTCATAAATAAATTTCTCAATCACTCATTTAACAAATATCATCTAAAGATATAATGGTTATAATTATTAAATAAAGTAAGGACATCATATATATATATATATACACACTTATATAAAAGAGTGAATAGGCCAAAATGCAGTGGAAGTGGTCAAAATGCGACCAAAAAAAATAAAATATATATATATATATATATACTACTTATATAAAAGAGTGAATAGGTCAGTGTTATGTTGATCAGTGTGCTGTGTTATAGGGCAATGTCTTCAAGATTGTGATGTTGATCAAGAAATGCTATTCTTGCCTTTATTTTATCTTGTTGTCAAAGCAAATAATTTTTATACTTCATTTTGGTTTTTATAAACCAGTGAGCATAACAAAATCCACGCAAATTTAAACTAAATATGAAATGTAACGCGTGCATCGCACGTACAGTAACTAGTACTAGTAAAAGAAGGAAAGTGGGACTATATGATTAGGACAAAATAATAATAATAATAATAATATTTAAAAAGAGAAGTAGCTTATATCAATGGGATGGAGAGTTGTGGTAACAGTAACACTCATACATACAAGGGCATGATCGTTTATTATGAGTCATGTTATGATATCTTATGATGTCATTCGTTGATATGGAGGTAGATTTCACGACTCTTAACAATTGATATCTATCAATAGGAGTCATTTACTTTCTTTTATTATATAATAATGTTTTGCCTTGTACTCGTAAAGACATAAATGAAGTCTATCACTTGACTTGAGAATGGCCAAGCCTAACTAGGCTAACGGACCAATTCTAGCTCCTAATGTTTATATGACGAATGGTAATTTGAGAATTTTCCTTTCTTAAGATTTTTTTATTAACTAACTTATTATTATCTAGTCTAGAATTTATAAGAATATAGTCGATTGAAGTAGCCAGCCACTTCCATAAAATTGCAGAAATACAACTTTCGGGAAAAAAAATTGCCGAAATTCGATGCTGATTCTAGAGGTGAACACAGTTTGATTCGGATGGTTTTTGATTTATTTTTAAACTAAACCATCAGATTCAGTTTGAAGAAATTGTAAATTAAATCAAACTATTTAATTTTTCAAACCAAACCAAACCAAGTCAAAACTACTTTTGCGGTTCGGTTTTAATCACAGTTTGTCTATCGACGTAATGAGAATGAACTCAAAACATTATAGTTTTATAAATATAAATATTCTATTATACTAATATGCTTTTTGAATACTAATAACAATATCAAACTAATCCAAAGTTAGTAAATTTTGTTAAAATACGAACATATAACTAATGAAATGTAATAGAATAAAAAAAGCCCAAATAATACATAAACTTCAAATGAGATATTACTAAAATATATTTATGGAAGTGCTATTTTGTTCAAGCATCTAAATAATTTATCCAAAAAATTTTCTTAAAGGGTATTAATTAAATTAGTCAAAAATTAGCTTATTAGATTACTAAAATGAATCAAATTATTACAAGAAATTCGTTATTAGAGTAACAAACTCAGTCAACAAATTTGACAATCATAAATGAATTAAGTCATTTGATATTTTTTATCATATTACTTACACATTAACAATTTTTTAAATAAAAAATAAAAAATGTTCGGTTTAAGTGTTTTTTTAATCGTCGAAACTTAAACCAAACTATTTCAAGCGGTTTGAAATTTTCCCAAGCCAAACAAAACCATTTCATTTTTCAAATCGAACAAATCTAAACCATTTTAAAGGATTGGTTCGGTTTTTCGGTTTAACGGTTTATTTGTTCAACCCTAACTGATTTTACATTGAATATGAATGCTCAAATTATTATTCAAATTATTAAAGATAAATTTCATATTAAAGGATAATTATAATTATATATTTATAATACAAACTAAGTAGTTGGTTAATTTTTTCCCTCATAAAGATGGTATATTAAGGGAATTAGGAATCCGACGTCATACTGATGTCCCTGATGTCTCATTTATTTTTCTGTTTTTATTTTTGTTCATCCTAATAATAATCTATATATATACATATATTTATAACACTAACTAAGTGGTTGGTTAATTTTTTTCCGCCTAAAACTAGCATACTAAGAGAATTATGAATCTGATGTTTTGCTGATGTCTCATTTATTTTTCTATTTTTATTTACATTCACCATAATAATAATCTATATATATTTATAATATCAACTAAGTGATGAGTTAATTTTTTCCCATCTAAAACTGACATCTTAAGGGAATTAGGAATCTGATATCATACTGATGTTGTTGATATCTCATTTATTTTTCTATTTTTATTTTCATTCACCCTAATAATAGTCTATATATTTATAACACTAACTAAGTGGTGTGTTAATTTTTTTCTCGTATAAAACTAGCATGCTAAGAGAATTAGGAATATGATGTCATGCTGATGTCCCTAATATCTCATTTATTTTTCTTTTTTAATTTTCATTCACCATAATAATAATAATAATCTATATCTATATATTTATAATACTAACTAAGTGGTGAGTTAATTTTTCCCCTTAAAACTAGTATCCTAAAGGAATTAGAAATATTATGATGTCATACTGATGTCACTGATGTCTCATTTATTTTTTTTATTTTTATTTCGTTCATCCTAATAATAATATATATTTATAATACTGACTAAGTAATGAGTTAATTTTTTCCCACATAAAACTAGTATACTAAGGGAATTAGAAATCTGATATCATGCTGTTGTCGCTAATGTCTCATTTATTTTTTTATTTTTATTTTCATTCACCCTAACAATGATAAGATAATACTAATTGGTGAGTTAATTTTTAATTTTGTATAGTAGTTTTTAATAATCTAGCCTTAATTTTTTTTTCAAATTTTCAGAATTTTGTTTATTACATCTTTTAATTTTGTATAGTAATTTTTAATCATCTCTCTATTATTGAGGAGGAACTTTTGGCCTTCAGAGATGCTTAAGATTTCAATTAACCAAGCGGGTGTATCAATCAAATTCTTAATTATCTCTTTCATTGCGTTTAACTGAATAAGTGCAACAATTAAATTTGTAATTGTCTCCCTTTAGGCCGCCTAGTCGAGTAAGTATAGAAGCAAATCTCTCTCTACATATATATGTACATATATTTTTAGCAATCGATAAATTAACATAGAATATCAATTTTGAAAACAATTATACGTATTTTTTGTTTAGTTAATTTTTAGTTCGAGTGATCTGATTGATGAACGTATATCACTTTTATTTTTATCATTTAATTAATTATTTGCTTTAATTTATTTTAGAGATACATATATATTTTTTGTACAAGGCACGAAGTTTAATTAGTGTAATAATAATAATAATTAAAGAAATTCATTACATGTCAATTGGTCAATCTCATCTCATGTATGAATCGTCATCCATTTGGTATAAAGTAAGGATAGAATTCTTTATCTAAACTGAATGATATAACAGAGTATAACAGGACAGTAGCCGATTTTTGTGTGCTCCCCGCTTGTGGATCTGTTGTTTTATTAGGAGTAATAATATTTATTTAGGTTGGAAATCGTTGCCAGTTTAGTTGTCAATATTATATTAAGAGATGGGTGAAAATATATAAATACATAAATGTATTAATTTATTCAATTATCAATAAAAAAATAACAACTAGACTAGAGACCGATCTGATCTCTAATATATATAAATAATATTATTCTTTTATTAGCACATTCATTCTTCTACACGAACCATTTTCTATACGTCACAGTCGCTAAATTGTTTTATGGAAACAATTCAGCCTCTATATCCAGTGACGGAGCCAGTCTTCTAAGGCTAGGTATACACACATTTGGGGAAAAAATGGTTTACATGTCCCAAACCTTATCGTTAAGCATTTTTTTAGATTTATTAATAAAGTAAATTAATGTTATTTTATACAGTGATATATACATTTTTTCATGATATTTATTGAATTTGATTCGACGTCAAATATCTGGCGCCGCATTAATCGAGACTTGATTTCTATCAAGTTTAGAAAAACTAAATATATTACAAATTATCTCACAGATAAATAAAATTAATATAAAAAAATTTATCACAAAAATGATATGTTTAATAACATTTACTTATAATTTGAGAAGCACTAAACAATATGGTACTAAAAAAATATAAATGTTGCCCCTTCAAAAAAAATGCTAAGAAATGTTTAATAAACTAAAGAAAAAGAAATATATAAGAGGGAGGATAAAATAGTCCCTTTCTCGCCTCAGTTGGGTAGTGGGATACCTATATGGAGGCTGTCTAGTGACAACCTTTCATGTAAGACGGGTGATGGGATATGGGAGGAGAATATTTTTAGAGGATAAGATATGCATATGTATATATATATATATATACGCACACGATGTGCATATATAGAAAAAGAAAAAGGAAAAGGAAATTGAAAAAAAGATAGAAGATAATTAGACAAAAAACCAAAGAAAGGGATTGGTTAGAGGAGAGGGCGACGTGGGGGGTATTGATAAGAGCGAGGAAAGATAAAAAGTACTACTATATCACTTTTTTTTTTTTTTTTTTTTGATTTGATTTGTTTGTG